>VXBO01014970.1:5680-54665 GCA_013400135.1 Rhinoptilus africanus | reverse complement strand
AACAGAGGATCAGCCTTAACAGAAACTGTGTGTCTTTGGAATCTAATTTTCTTCATCCATCTTATAAAATTAATCAGAGTAAATTGCTGAAGAAGACCGCAAAAAGTGCTCAGTCCTTCAGCTCAACAGTTTTATATACGCAGTACTAAACAGCTTGAACCACTGAAAGAATAAAGTATATATATTTTTAAACTCTTATTTCAGATAACAGCGCTTTTTTTTTCTTTTTCCTGCAACCAACAAATATAAAAAGTTACATTTCTTAAATACAATTTATTTCTAGACCTAGAAGGGTCATATGGGACTTTTTATCTTATGATTGTATGGCAGAATTTCAGGACTGAGATTGTTTTCACAGCTGAATAGGAACTGCCCAACACAATGCTTTTGGAAATTTGCCCAGACCTTTGGTCTGTGTGGTGTGCCTGTTTGCATGTGTAAGTTTCTAGTTTTCTTCTCATATCCTGTAATGATACACAAGTAGCAAATTTAGTCAACAGAAAAGCAAAAATATCATCACGAGGATGGAATTTTCTAGAGCCCTGTGAGGAAACATGTTTGTGCAGTCACTAAAATTTAAACATTATTTTTTCATTCTGAAATTGTCTCTTGCAAAATCCCCAGTTTGGCTCTAGGGAAAGCAAGGTGTGTTTCTACTCCTATTTCTTCCCCTGGCTTGCAGAGCCCTTCTGCGTGTGTACTGATGGAAGTCTGCTCAGTTTCTCCATTTCTGATGCCCAGAAGGGAGAAGGACTTTACTCTGTTTTCAGCCTAAAAACTGCTTCTGGCTGCATGCAATGCAGAACCCTGGGAGGAGTACAACTACCCAAAAGCAGAATTTATCCTGTAAATTGTGATAAAGACAGTGGGAGAGCCATGGGGTGGCTTCATTCCCAGCACAAGTAAAGGTAGCGAATGGGGACGTTCCAGTGAAAATTACGGCTTTGAAGAGCCAGAAAAGGAAAATTGCTGAAAATTGCACTTTCTTGGTAGTTGTGAGGCTGCTATGTGTTTAATTCTTAATTCAGGAATTCACAATTCTCACATTAGAAAAATTGAACTTGTAGAAGATAACTTCAATTTCTTAAACAAACTAAAAGCAATCTGCTTGTACAACAAACAGGTCCCAAGCAATAAAAGCAATAAACCACCTTCTGAGTTCTGATCTCTTAAACGCAAAACCCACAGATTTTTTCCATAACTTACAGTATATTATTAGCTAAACAAATTCTTTTTATTTATGATCCCACAGTGGCATAGCATCAGCAAAGTACTTTAAGCACGTGCTTAGTCTTTGGGCTTCCTTCTGAGGCTTAAACTGAAACACATATTTAAATGCTTTGCTGAATAGGCATAGACTTCAGCCAGTGGATGTTAAAGTATGGCTAACAAAAACCTATCTGAGGCAGCTGGCTGATCCGGCACACCATCTCCTGGCTTGTCCAGAGACAAGTGACAAACTGCAATGTCTTTAGAGTGCTTTTTTCAATGAAGTACTAGAGGAAAGTCACTTGTTAGTGTATGCTAGCTGCTTAAACTGTAAGGTGTTTAAAAGATGAGAGGTTTAAGCTGTAAAAGGTTCTCTTAATAATAAGATGATCTTTCATGACCAAGACGCATTTTTTATGTTGAAGGCCAAGTAAAGCCATAAAATAGAGCTTTGGGGTTAAAAAAGGCAAGGAAACAAATTAAATTATCAGTAGGTAGTACCATTAGCATTAGTTTTTTGATTACCCAAGTTGGTACTGAGTTGTATTTTCAAGGGAGCTCGGTGCCATCTGTCAATTTGTGTCCATTAATTTTGCATTCACGACACTGAGACACTGTGTCTGCCTTCTGTGCTTCATGTGTGCAAAACAGGTAGGTCCTCATTTTCAGCCATGTTTTTAAGCCAGAACTACTGCACACACAGCACCTGCAGGTGTAGTTTTAGACCTGAACTGTCCCACCTGTTATGAAGGGCACAGAAATGTCTTGGCTTGGCAGGAGTGAGAAAAATAATTTTGAGGAATAGTGTAAGGATATACAGCCAGTGGTGAGCTGCAGAAAGGGTTGCCACTCCATAGCTTCTTCTCCTGTAACTTTGCTGGGATGGTTGGGGTCTCCCCAGCTGCAACGAATGTCCAAATTCCCCAGTTCTGCACTGGGGGACAGTTGTTGGCTCAATGATTTCATCTGCTGAGGCACACTCATTCATCCCCAGCTGAAGAGTTTTCTCAGATGCTGCAAGGCTTGCCTGGTTTTTAAACAATCCTTTGCTCTCTGTGGTATTAGTGTTTATAGTTGATTCAGCCATGCTTAGTAGATGTTTACTTCTGAACTAAAGCTAGGGAACTATGGAAACCTTAGGAAAGGAAAAGGGAGGACCCTGCCGAACAGACGAAGCACAGCTAATACTGTTTTTTCCTCTCCACAGGGAAGTCTCCCCATCTCGAAGGAAGTAAATCGCAAGAAGAAAAGTGAGCTGGAAGAGGCATGCCTGGTTCCAGTAAATGGCTATGGACACCATTTCACCAAAATCAATTACCTCTACTCTTTTTAATCATAATTTCTCCATTTGTATTACATATGGTGTATGGGTTTGATGAGGTCATGGTGTCATATATTGGGAATTGTTTCTGTGTAAATCATCAAGTGTAAGAAGATACTATGGGACTCTGAGCCTTGCTTTAGAGAATAACAGGGGACAAACGTGTACCATAAAAAAATAGTTTTTAACATTCTGACTCAAGCGAAAGCTCTCAGAATTTCACACTGTGAATCCATGTTTACAAACATTACAGGTGGGCCCTCAGGCCTGGTTCTACCACAGCAATGTCTTCCACTACTCAAACTCCACTGCTCACACGCAACCGGTAAACCGCTCTCTCCATTTCCACCATCCTGAACTGCTTCTTGCAGAGGCTGAGAGTCCCCCTTTTTTTTCATTTAGATGTAACAAGACTAGTAGTTTATTTTCATCGATTGTCTGTATATCTCTATATTTTATCCATGTACTCTTTTGATGTATAGAAGTAGTATGAAACTCATGGTTTCCTTGTGGTAAGTGATTGTGATGCTGCCACGGGATTTGAGACACTGATGAATGGTGCTATTTTGGACTTTAAATATGCTCCTTGGCAAGGTAGCTCTGATGGAGTTATTTTTTATTTCCATGTTCTGAGAAGGTGTTGGTACTTTGTTTTTCTGAATGTTGTTCTTTAGACTGGACTGACTTGTTTACTTGTGTCTTCAGTGTGGCTTTCTTATTCAGTGCTGTAGGTGAGTAACTACTTATAGTGTACATGTGAGGAACTGATTCCCTATCAGGGTCCACTCACAAACATGCAGTTATAGTGGGAGCAATCACAAAATTGTAATTTACGTAAAATCTCCTTTCTGACTCCTATCCACCTAATGGAGGAAGACGAGCAATAATTTTCCGCCAACCTCTCAAAATTTCTTTTGAGTTTTGTCCTTTTTTTTTAAAAAAAAAGCCTTTTTTGAAGATGTGACAAGTTTTAATGTCCTCTTCAAATCCATAATAGGGGATATAATAAGGAAAACACAGGAAATTTCTGGGAGGAGAAGTCCTAAAGGGGAAGTGTACATTTCCACGGTACGGCCAACATGTGGACTTTACATTTTTGTTCTTGCTCCCAGACTCCTATCAATACAAGACAACACAAAACACAAAACTAAACAGTATCATCTACTCATGGAGTGTTGTTGTGTTAGACACAGTCTGAAAGCCCACCTTAATTTTTTATATAACTGTCTTTTAGCTCTTCCTTTTACAGGGCAGGCCTTGTTCTGAACTGTTTTAGCTTCTGACTGTTAAATACCAATGCATGCACTGCACTTCCTAGATTTCTTTCCTTTCCCTACCTTCTGTATCCCTTTTCTTGTACATTTTATTTTCAATAGATTAGATACGTCTACTGTGCTGTATATATAGCAAGAAGTAATATTCAGCAGTTGTGGCATTTATGTATAGTTGCAGTTGTGTACTGCTGAAAATGCAGGCTTTTGTAACAATGTGATCTTTAATAATGCACTCCAAGTACCCAATGTATTTTAGCTATTTTAGTAGGATTTGTTCAATAAATATGCAAGCTCTAAGGGTAGCCGGGATGTCTCTGTTTCCTTATTGCCATATGGCGAGGGCTCCTTTTCTGTTTGTTTGCACCTGTTCTTTACGTGACTTCTGAAGAGTATTTTTGGGAATATCTGGTGAAGTAAAAGGTGATTCCTTTTGTTGTCTGCTAAACAATAGCTATTAAGATAACCTAAACGCCAGACCTGGATCTGGGAAGCGATAGCTGAGGACAATGGTAGTCATGTACTTCGCTGTCAAGACTGCTAGGTGGCTGGGCCAGACGTGACACTTGATGCCATTTTTAGCAATCCCAAGAGGAGGCTGGGGCTGTGCATGGCAAATACAATATATTTCATTTTCCACTTCTGATAAACTGAATTAAAAGGCTGTTTTCCTGGCATGTGCAATATAGTTTAAAAGACTGTTGATACACTCCTCTCTTTAAAATCTCTTTTATTGTGGGAAAAAGTAATATCTGCCTTTGTAAGTTTTAGAACATACATCGTTTAAATTTTAGCATAGAAAACAGATAGAGCTCTGTTGGATATGTATATACATACAGACATCTATATGCATATATAAATGATGAGGAACAGTCAACGGAATTAGAGCAATGATTAATTGATCTTATTTTTTTAACCTGTGGTGCACTGGCTTTGAGAAGTAAGTCAAACATTTCTAAAAGAGATATGAAAGGCAATTAAAAGGCCTTTGAATCCCCATCCTATTGTTAGTAATATTCAAATTTGCTACACAAGAAAATTTTTAAAGATGAAATATTTAAAACTGTTGCACACTCCTTTGCAACTTGCAGCCACTGAAATAATGACTGCTTGACCTTCAGCACTGGCTTTTAGTCTTCACAGCAACTTGTCACATTTTAGTAAAAACGTATGAGTCTCTCAAACTGCAACAACTGAAAAGTCATTCTTGAATACCACAAATAACAGGTATTTTTTTAAATAGTGAATACAAAGGATTCCTTGCTGTGTAAAAACTACTTTTAATGTGCTGACATTCTAGAGACTGAAATTTGCCAAAGATGATTTCATATACATTATCACTAATAGAGTCTTCCTAAATAGGCAAAGGTGACATACACATTTGCATCAGCAATAGTGGCTGTGGCACATATGTAGCATCAGCTTCATAAGATTTAAAAAAAAAAAAAAGAAAAAAGCTACAGAGTGACCATACTCAAAGAAAACAACGGTATGGTCATTCTAAGGAATGCCCCAAGCATTTCATGTGTGTCTTTCCTGTAATGGTCCATGAATCATCATTATTAGACATGTTTTGAGAAAAGTACACACTGTGACTGAGACATTAGCTGCATGCATCACACGTTTGCTGCTGCACGGTGTACATACGATACTCTCTCCTACACACGAGGGGTCGGGGTGAGCAGTGTGCTTTGGACCCCCACATCAGGGCTTGGGGCTGGGGAGCCGGGGGCGAAGGCTGGAATCTCTCCGGGCACAACCAAACTTCGCTACGTCAGAGCAAATGTGAAAGAAATTCTGCTGTTCTCATCCCTGGGACAGCAACGTTTAATTTTGTCTGTGGCACAAAGAGACCTTAAGCTGGATGTGAGAATCAGCCGTGTAAAAGCTGATCCGGAGAGGTGGTGGTGGGGCAAGGCTGGGGAACTGAGCAGGTCGGGGCTCCTCCGGTTGGGAGGGTGGCTTCCTGCAGCTGGAAAGTTGATTAAAAAAATTGAGGAAAAAAGCAATGTCTGTGTCTGTCAGCAGCTGATGCAGTACAGCATGATAAGCCACCCTTTTAACCCACTCATTAAATAATTATTTGTGTAATAGACAGGCTAGTGAGAGTATTTTTAAAGCATTGTGGTCAAGTAGATTGATCCAGGAAACGTTGGTTCTAACTACAAACCTTTTAATAATGTATTGTGGAGGATCTGGTGAACCAATCTTTGTCCCTCAGCAAAACAAACAAGAAAAAAACGGAAGACTAATTCTGCAAAATAAGAGGAATAATAACGAATACCTGTTTTTGACAAAGCATTTTAAGCTATGCAGATACAATCATTAATTAGGAACTGGCTATTACTACCTCCTAGCATCACATTTTAAATTAAAAGTAGAGAATAAGAGCATGTGTTATCAGTTAAATTCCAGTACTAAACCCCCTGCATTTTTAATTGCCAAGATGAAGAAAACATTAACCTTCCACCTTGAAACTGACACTGCCAACAACATCATGAGGAGGTGGGTTAAAAAAATTTATTGTATTCATAAGTGTCTTCAGTGGAAGTTAGATAAATTCTCTCTGCAAGCATATAAAACCTATGCAAAAGAATAGTAAGAGTTTTAAATCAATATTACTTTAATGCCAGAATCCAATTAAATAGAGTCCAATTAAATTTCCACTACTAAAGCTGTACTATCATATTACAAAAGAAAAAAAATAATCAATATTGCAGATACGAAGTTCAAGCTCAAAAAGCAAATTTAAATAGCATACAAATGAGCCCAGATCTATCTCAACAGCATCATGTTCCTGTTAATGAAGGAAAAAAAAAAAAAAAAGCAAACATGATACTAGAATAACCTGGAGTATAACCAGCAAGCCAAGTGAGGTAACAGTTTAGCACTGCTCAGCACTGGCAAGGCTACAGCTGGAATAAGACATCTGATTTGGGCACCCCCGCTCAGAGATGGTGGGTGCCCAGTGGCCACAGTCCAGGGGAACGCTGAGGGCAACGGCAGAGAATGTGTCTGATGGAGGCTGGCTAAAAGAAATGGGTTGGTTTAGGTCTAAGTGGAGCTAACAAACTGCTCTTTGTGGTGGGCAGGGTGAGATAGAGTAGTCTTCAGTGGCGTAAAAGAGGTTTAGGTAATACCTAGACATTTGGAAAAGACTTTCAGAGGTGGAAGGGTAGGAATGTGCCCGGGTAGGGTGCCAAGGGAGAGGCTGTGGGGTGTTCATCTCCTGAGATCTTTCAGAACAGGTTGGCAGATATCTGTTATTTTTTCTATTACCTGTAACTCAAAGTCAGATGATCCTATCACGAAGTAACGATAGATTAGAATCAGGATTTTCTACCTTCTTAGGGCTTCTTATAACCTTCCCTGGCAAACACACTGTGGCCCCATACATTGCCAAAACCGTGCACACGAGACTGGCATTCCCCACTCACCCTTTTACTCATGCTGCAGGCTGATTCTAAGGGGGCCATGAGCTATGTGGTGAGGCACGAGCCCCCTTCTTGTGGTCCCTCACATCCCTCTTTTCTAAGATTCACTTGAGTTTGGGTGAAGTAAAAGACAGAAATACGGGAACTTACATGGGCTGTGCTGCTACAGCCATGAAAACACGGATAACTCACACACTAGTTGGGAGACAGGAAAGACCAGGAGCAAAAAAAGAAACACTGAGAGAATATAGCAAGCAATTAAGAGGAAACAGGAAACCTGGAAGGAGTTGTGACTGCTTGCACTAGAGCTCAAGAGATGCAAGCTTTGCAGAGAAAAAACATGAGTATTACACTCCAATTTGCAACAGACATTTTCCTTTAAAGACATAGAGCTCTGAAGTACCTTGTTGAAAACATGCAGGAAGCGAACTTGGCTTTCGAGGACAGTCGTCGACAGGTTTTTCTCCCCTCATTTTGTGAGTGGGGGGCTGCAGGAGAGGGGGCAGGCTGGTGGCCCCCCCGGGAAGAGATGCAGCAGGAGAGGAGACCCTTGGCCAGCTGCGTGGGGAGCAGGGGCATGCCCGGATGCCTCAGCTGTGCCCGCTTAGCCCAGCTTGGGCCTCAAGACCCTGGCACTGCCTCTGCCCATGGACAGGCCTGGCATCACGCACACAATGGCCACCACTGGCTCTCTAGTCCCCGGGTGAGTGAGGGAACAGGGTAAAACAGAGCACACCCGCTGCAGTTTGCACCTTCCTGCAAAAAAAGTCCAACGTTTGGATGCTCCCATACTGCCTACCTATGCTGCAGAATAAAGGAGAAAATACACCCCGCATTTATTGCTTAATTGCTATGTAAACGTAACCTAAAATCCTCAGGTAACCCTGATGATCCTGACTGCCTACATCTACTCATCTGAACTGTTTTGCAAGCGCATCCAGAACTCTGAGCTACCATCTGCCTGTCAGGGTACGGCCAGAGCTCAAAGTGCTGTGTAAGCTGATGTAAATTATCTCAGGAAGCTGTGTAACTGCAAAATCAGTGCTGCTTAAAAAAAAAAAAAAAAGTCAGAAGGATGCTTATGCTCTTTGTGCATTCATTTCTACCTTAACCTTTCTGATATTGCCTGAGTGCGTTAGCTTGATCCTATTTGTCAATTTGTAACGTAAATTACCTTTCGGAGCAGCTTAACTCTCTGTTCCTGCTCTGAAGGCTCCAATTTGCTGTTTTAAGTTGTGGGTTTAAAGACTTCAGCCTATATGTCACTTGGTGCATGCTGTGTTTCAAAGCTCTCAACTCCTTGTGACTCATCTAATATTTTCCAGCTGCCGATTCCAGAGGAAGAGATGTGACCCAACAGCTGATGTTTTATACAAAGAAAGAGTATCCTGTTTGCACAGCACTGTTTCAGATTCATATTGCACGTGTCTGAAGTGAAATGCACGAATCTGTCCAGACAGATGATTGTATTATTGGGAAATTTTCTTTATGTAACTTAGAACAGATCCTGAAAGTTTCAAGAAGTCACGGCAGTAGGGACTTCTTTCTTCTAAGACACTTCCTCAAGATGAATGTGCAGAGAGGGCTTCTCATGCATTTTTTTCATGTATTCTCAGGTGGGTTTTGCAGCCTCAAGTCTTTAGTTCCTTTCATCAGATTCCCATTAACAAATAGAGGAGCCAAAAAAGCTCTTTGTCCCACGATTTCTCCTTTCAATACCTCGTCTTCCCAAAAGCTGCATTTCTTTGCTGTAAATTTCAGTGTGTTTTATGCTCCTATTAAAATTCTCTGTACCCATCCACACAAGACTTACCAACTGACTGACCATCCAACTTTCTGCAACAAAACTACTGGAGAGCAAGTCCTAGAGGCTGCTAAGTTTAGGACGAGACTGCCGCATGTTTATGGCTATATCTAGATTTACTTTCCCACCACTTATGGACTCAGTCGTGCCGCTGGCTGTACTGACAGCCAGAGTTCAGTGCGTTCGCAGGCTGTCAAAGCAGCCTTGTCTCTGGAGGTTTCATTTCCCTGTGAGTCACTTTGGCTTGGTCACTTTTTCCTCACCACCATTTGCTCGGAGGTGCGTTCCTGCCCATGAGTCAGTAGCATGACGGTAGAGCCCCGTCTGGTGAAGTCCCCTGGGAGGCTCAGGAGCTGTAATGTTTCCGGCATAGACTTCAAAACCACCTGTAGCCTCTAAAAAATTCTCAGTCCGCTCGCTTTCTTTTCAAGCCCAACAAATCCTTGGTGTTTCCTCAGTAGCCCACTTGAGCTGGCAGCGCTGTTCACAGGAAGGTTGCGTGAGGACAGGGCTGTCTGGGGCAAAAACACCCTCCGAAAAAAGGAAAGGGGAGGGGGGGAGGGGATAAAAAGGATGCCTGAACATTGCATTTGTAAATAAACAGCAATAAGCTAACCATAGCAGCAGGAAACATTTCTGTCAGATTCTGGAAAGCTAACCATGTCAGGAAACAGTTATGTAAAGTGCAAAATTGCTACTATTTAAAAGTGTACTTTGATCAACAAAGTGAGAAAAGAGTTATTTCATGCTTTTCACTCTGAAATACATCAGTTTGAGAAATTTGAGAAAGTTCTTTTCAGTGGGGAGCCCTGAGTTAGCAGGCTTGCAATTTGCTTTAAGTGGTAAAGCTCAGAGCATTGCCAGATCACACACAGGAGCAGAGGAAAAAACAGGGCACTCTTCCCCAGGTTTCATTTCTTCTTTGTCCTTTTACTGAAGGATCTGACATCTAGTCAGAAAGGAGGAGCTGGGCACCTCAAGCCCACTGCTACACCTCTCCTTTTCTTCAGTACCCTCTGCCCAAACGGTCACAAAGAAGCAAGTCTTAGCGTCAGGAGCCCGTGCCTAGCAGCTGTGTGAGTCAAATAACCCACCCACCTCTGCCCAGGTATATTTGATAATCCATGACAAAAGAGCACACAATGTCCTGAGGTTGAGGAGAAGCTTTCTGAAGGGAAATGAGAGGAGTGGGGTTAGCCCAGTTCCTGATAGGAAGATGGGCAAAGATCTGGAAGGCAGGGAATGATTCCCTGTGATAAAAAAAGAGGGATCTTAATCAAATCCTTTTCTATGATTAATAGTATCTATCCTAATTTCCGAGAAACTAGGTAGAAGGAGAATCCAAGAACACTGTGTGCCTAAAATACATGCCAAAACACCGTGTATGTTGAAACAGTAAGCCAACTGTCTGATCTCATACAACTGTAGCTCCTGAGCTATTCCACTGTAGTTACTAGGCTGAACAAACAAGATCAAAACCAGGCTCATGGGCTTGACACAAGTCTTTTGATGCACATGTGAAGCAGACACATCAGCAGAGTGATTGAAACCACGTAGTTCAGCTCTCAGAGTCCGGCTGGTGTCACTGATGGGGTTTTACAGACACAGAGGCTTTGAGCTTTCCTCAGCTGGGCTCTGCCCTTCTCCCTCCCTGGGGATGCTGGAAGGTGAACCTCAAGTTTTCTCTGCTTTCTGGGGTGCTTGGCTGCTACTTGACCAGATGTTAAAGCTCTTCATGCATTTTAAGTGAGGCCACCACCCTAATGATTAATGGGTTTCCTTTATTATCAAGGTCACTCCGTTGTGATGTTCCCTCTCCAGAGACTGCACCGCTCTGGTGTGGAGGAAGGGCATGAACCACAGCTTCTGCGGAGACACTCTAGGACCTGCAAGTCTAAACCACATTTAGTCAGCTATTGGGTACTTTTTGGGCAGGGAATAATATTGGACTGTTTTAGGGATTATGGTCCAGGGAAAGGAGTTATAACACAGGTTCCCTGAAAACTCATTTTTCCCAAAATGCTTTAGTGGGCTTTGCACTGCTCTAATGTGCTTGAGAAGTGAAGACAACCTGGGACTGGCATCAAGAATGCGTCTTGGTTCTGCTGGGCCACAAGGAAGGCACAAAGGGGACACAGCTCCCTTCCCATGTAGTGATTCCTGCCTGGGCCCTGCTGCAAAGTCAATACCTTTTTATTTTAAATTCCCGCCTACTGCATTTGTAAACATTAATCTTGGAAATGTGAACAGCAATTGAAGTTACGTATCATGATGAAAGCAGACAACACCTTGTTTGTGGATAGTGCAGTAACATTATGTCCAGTGGTGGGTAAGGTTTGTTCCTACTTCTGAGAATCATGCAACGTTTTTTTCTATTTCAGACAGGTACACAGGAACCCATTTCAGAAAGCTGAGCTTCCTTGTATCTCTCAGAATTACACATGAAGCACCAGACCTGTTCCCACACACTCTATGACCATACCATGGCCGTAAGAATAAACTCTGTCTTGAGATGATAAAATGCCATTGAGTAACTGGATTTTTTTATAACTGATAGACTATTTACCTGTGTCTGGTTTTTATCCCTTTGGAGAATAACAGACTATTCTGTGGTTGATCTTAAAGTCCTAAACCTCAGAAAACACTGAGAAATGTGTTAGATTAGGAATATCATGCAACATGAAGAAAAATGTTTCCCCAGGGGCCTCTCAGCAGTAACAAACTATTAGGGATAGGCAGAGACATTCATATCAGAACATATAATTTCAATACTCTAACTCGTATAATTGAACATTTTTGACACCACAATGAACAAACTATACACAGGGTGGCAGGTATATCTGAGGCAAAACAGGCATTTAAAATAGAAGATGCTGCTACATTTTATGTAGACAGCTTTTAGAACTTACATTCTTAAAGCAAACAACCAGAAGCAGGATGGTGAATATCAGACTGTCCTGCAGTTTGGGAAACCCCCTCTGGGGCAATGCAGATAGCGGGAGAGAGTTTTGCTGGATTATAAATAAACAGATTTGGCCTGGCTGTTTTGTGGATTATACAAGTTCAGTGTGGAAGGGGAAAGCGGATTAAGGGCTTCATGTTGCCTATTTCTGAGCCAGGAGTTTGCTTTTACAATACAGGGAGGTGGCAAAGGAGCAGGACAGGAATGACTGCCGTCCCTCTGGGATTGGGCAGAAAAGTGGACGCCAGCAGACACCTCACAGTTTACTAAGCACAACAAGCAATTCCTGAGGGGCAGAACAGATCCTTTTTGATAATTTGAGGTCACAGAGGGCACAAATTAGCATGCTGTACTCTCAGTGTGCCAGTGTGTCAAGGTAATTCAAGGCCACAACTGGAGCCTTTTATTTGTGCCTGGGAGAGGGGTGACTTCTGAAATGGCTCTGGGTTGCTGACAGTATTTTGGAGGCCTGTATTTCTGGCTAGTTGGAACTGCACTATTCACTTTCCATCTGGCAGGCTTCAGATTGTACAACCCCCACAGTACACCATTTCCACGCCAAGCATGTGCCACAAACTGATTTTCTGATTTCATTCCTATGTCCAGAATGATATGTGGACACTACTGTAAGGAAAGCAAACAAAAAGGAAGCAGTAGGTCAGAGAAACTACTTTATTCAGTGCACTCAGAACTCCCTTATCTTCTACTAGTTGCTAAAAATATATATATATTTATTTTTTTTCCCTATGAAACAAAAGTGCACATGTCACTGTCTCGGGCCATGGCATTCTGCAGGATTATGCAACTCACATTGCCAATCTGAACAGTCATGCATGAACATTGCCATGCTGTTTTCTTGATTTATTACCCCATTCCCCAGCACTCATAAGAATAAGTTGAGAGACAACCTGATGGCGAGTGAGCTATGCGTCCCAGCTTGATATCCAACCCGCACAGTGTGCTCTGAGCATTCACAAAAATTATGGGCTATAATAAAAGCAAAAAAAAGTTCTAAAACCAGAGTTAAAATCCCTGTGGGAGAATGCCAATGGCTGCACCAGAAAAGCCTACTCCCCAGCACCCGCACACCCGTGCCACTCACTGCAGCAGAGCCAGGAGGATGCACAGCGGCTGCCGCCTGTCTAGCAGCAGTTTCAGATGCTTAAGAGGTGGGTACGCTTTAGTCCTTCAAAGCCATAGTTCCTGATACACCAGGGGAAAAAGTTGCTTTTGAGAATGTGGCTTAAACTTTTTTGGCCTCTCTTTTTAGAGATGTAAATGGAGATAATACCTATCATTGAGTGAGAGACTGCAGAGTTCTCTGAGGACAAGTCGAAAGTGTGCATTAAAAATAGCCCAAAGGCCAGAGCCTGACGCTAAAAAAAATGGGAAACCAGTCAAGTTCACTGATTTTTTGTGCAAAATAAGGCAAGTCACTCTGTGTCAGATCTAAACCACAAAAAATAACAAAAAAGAAGAAAAAAGAAACCACCTACAGGTTCCGTGTCAGAGCGCACTTTTCGGCACTCCATGTGTGTAACCCCACCTCACCCTGCCTCCCCCTGCTTCTTGGCCCATTTTTGTTACACCTCCTCTATAAAACACTACCTTCACCCTTCAGGGCAGTGCTGCAGGGACACCTTATTGACTGTGAAAGACTAAATGCACGGTGATCTGATTCATGGAAGTATGAAAGATGCGTGCAACAGTTGCTGTTATTTCTTTCTATATACCATTACGACAACGATTCAAAAGACTGAGTACTGACACTTCCGATCTCTACATTATCTGCTGTAGCTAACAGTACTTCTCTCATCCCACACAATTTCCCTGAACTATATTCCTCTATTCTAGTGGTGACATTTTTTAGGCTCATCATTAGTTCTTCCTCCTCCCTGTATGTTCAGCTTTGACTTATTTATCAGGAACAGCTATATGTTTGTTGTATCCATATTGGATTTTGTTGCTTTTTGAGTCTACTCTTAATGTAAGCTATTCTCTGACAGCCTAAGGAGTTTAAGTTATTCATGGCTTTCCAAGACATCATTGCAAAAATCCTAATATAGCTTTTAATAACAATATTCGCTATTGGTCATCAAACTGAGAGTAATTGCACTGCCTGAAGTATTTCTATGCCTTTGTTACTCTCCCTGGGTGAGTTGCTTGCTATGAGCATGAGAGTCTCTTCTTGTTACTGGCCATGAGGTATGTGATTTGGCCATTACTTTATCCTATGTCTAGTAATCTATTCCTTAAAATCATTTGGACAGGCTGATCTTCCTCTAGAGTCAGTAACGGCTTGCAACACAAGTTTCCAAATCCTGCCCTACACTGCAGGATATTGTGCAGAGGTCTGTACTCTTTAAACTGTGCAAGCTAAGAGAAGTTTGCTTTAGCCAACTACATTAACTAATCAGCAAAAGCTTTACAAAAAAATACTGACAGTTTGAAATGAAAGGATCTACTGATATTATACAAATATATTTTAACAATCAGCAAGGATTCATTGAGAACAAAATCACATCCATCCAGTCTCATTTCCTCTACAATCAGGTAAAAGCCTTGTGAATAAACAATAGAACATAAATCTTGTCTTTCATTATGTTTTTGACATTGGCTAATGTGATCTTTTTGTAAGTAAACTAGGCAAAGCAGGTCAGGATGAAAAACTGTTGGGTGGGAGCAAAACTGGAGAGCCATACCATTACTCAGAGCTCAGACATTTACTGTAAAACACAAGCATAGATTAAGTCCTTGTCTTTGTGCAAATCAACATTTTCAGCAACTAAGTTATTGAACTAGGAAGCAACTCTATTGAACTTTAGGCACTGAGATAAAGGTACAGGCAGTGGCACTGGTGAACACCATGAACACTTAAAATTATCTCCACAAATTGTTCTTTGTTCTTTTTTGGCAGGTGTTGTTCAATAAGAAGGAGGTACTACATGCAGGCAATGTCATCCAGTGCTTAGAAAGATAATTAAATTTGGGGGTAGTACTTCTGTAGAAGAGGATCAGAGTGTCACAGCAGCGCTGAAGCCAGCAGGAGTTAAACTGCTGTTGTTGCTAGAAGAGCAAATACTGTATGTTCTGTATATATAAACAGAGGTACAACCTACAGGGCTCATACAGGACTTGTTCCACTCCAGTCAGCATTTGCAAAACCTCAGCCGAACCGCTGTATCCAGTTTTGGGCAAGGCACTTCCTGCAAGATGGGGAGAAGCTGGAGGGAGTCCAGCAGAGAGCAGTGAGCATAGCCAGAGGTCTAGAAAATGCACTCAGTGAGCAAAGATTGCAAGAAATAGGGCTGTTTAATTTAACGTGAAGGGAACATGACAACACTCCTGAAGTATACAAAAGGCAGCTGCAAGGAGGATGGGGAAAAATCTTGTTTACTGGTCCATGACAGTTAGGGTGGGAAACCAAGAGCCTGAATCCTGATGGGGGCTTTAGGTTTCATGTTAGGAAGTGTTTTCTAACAGCTTGGCCACTGCTACAGGACATCATGGAAAATCTCAGACACACTCGAGAAAAATTGCACAAATTTTTCCCATCAGTATGACAGCCACGCAGGGAGTTCATACCGCTGCAGAAGGCTGAACCTCTTGGGAGACCTTTCCAGACTAGTAATTACCAACAACCATTTGTATTTCATGTATAGCAAACAAAANAAAAAAAAAAAAAGAACAACAGATGAAAGATAGGTGCAAGATTTGAGACCTTGAGGTTGCTCAGGCCTCCATTCCACTTCGCAGTAATTTAAAAAAATACTTAGTGATAAACATATAATGGATGAAGAATTAATGATCTAAAACTTTTGATTTTAATATATCCTGGTTGCAGCTACTCTGTCTCCTGGGATCTTCATGTTTACTCCAACACCCCTGCACCTTCCTGGTCTCAGTGGCCAGAAAAGAAGGATGTCACTCAGCTCAGCTCAGCTAAGACCACCATCCAGAAAGGGGAGCATGGTCTGCACACCTTTCTTCCACGTGCACTTCTGCATCCTTCACTTTGGCAGCCCAGCTCTAATGGGGTCAGGCTATTAGGAACCAGCTAGCCCCAGTCAGGAAGCCACATCTTCCACAGTTGCTCTAGGCAGAAGAAACATCAGACCTCAGGCTCAGGAGGACAGCAGCAAATGCCTGCCCTGGCGCAGTGGCTCCATGCCTGATGCAAGGTGGCAAATGCCTGTCCCAGGTGCTTGGCAGGGAGGGCACATGCTGGACACAACATGAGTAGGGCCAAGGGGAAGACGTTCAAGACTGCTCTGGATGTGGTGGAGATGTTCATCTGGACCCTGGCAGCAGCATCTCGCTCCGCCAAAGGTGCCCTCTCTGTGCCCCGCTTCCACTTGCCTCTCACTCTTTAATAGCTAAGAAAAGGTCTTTTGCAGACTGGCTGGTGACCACAGCAGCAGCTACAATCAGTAGCTGGACTTAGTGGGACTAGTGAGATGCTGTGCTGAGCTGGGTTGCTCTAACCTCACTAACCTGTTGGCAATGGGTAGAGAAGCTGCAGGTCTCATCCCCTCTTATGTATGTGTACTTTACTGTCGCTGCCCAGGCATAAATGCAAAATTCCTAAGAACAGGTGCTTAACACGTCTTAACTGAGTTCTCATGTTAAATGGGAAATTTTAGTTATTTTAATAATATATGAAAGAATAAGATTTGATAGGTGTGTGGGGGTTTTTTCCTTATAAGAACTTCTCTCTACCCAAATGTAAAAGAAATAACAAGAATGCAATACTATGTTAATAAACTGAAGGCTCAATGCTTTATACTTCAAATCTTTTCTTTATCTTTTTATTTAAAGCACTTAATGTATTTTAAAGTGCACTGGCTTCCATGGGTATAAGCAGACTAGTATGCAAAACTGTGAACCATGACTGTTTGCCCCGGCACACTCTGATGGGGCTGTGTTAAAACTACTAGTTTCGTGGCTGCGTGTAGCCTAATAACAGCATCAGAAGAAGCAGTTGCAGCCTGTAGCTTCTGGACCGCTGACCCTGTGATTTAGTTGAAGTTAAGATGCACTAAGGGTAGCAGATGTGAGAGGGAAGACAAACAGTGAGTGAAACACAACTGACATGATCAAACTTGCTACATCCAGTTGCTATTATTTCCACAACCTACAGTATTTATGTTGTTTCAACGATTACTTTAATTTTTCACTTCAGCTCACCGCCTTAAGAAAACAATTAATTAAAAAGAGGGAGTTTGGTTTCTTTTAAGACACCTACTCAGATAATAAGCCAGTTTTCCCCCTCAACTCATCCAACTGATGTGCTGCCAAGAAGCACAGGCGGTTCCCCACCTTCCCCCTTCATCCAGGACCAGCTGCCTTTTCCCACACGTGCAAGAGAGATGACCACAGACCAAATCTCAGCTCCCCCTGAGGGTTACCTGCTCCAGGTCTCCTCTGCTCCACCTTGCTGGCCACCCTGGCTCACTGGGCTTTACAGAGGTGCCGAGCGAAAGCCACATTTCAGTTTTTTTCCCCAAGGAGACCATCCAAGAGCTCACAACAGGGAGTCAGGTATGGGATAGGTGCTTATGACCGCAGCAGATGGACCACTGAGTAGAGCTGTCTACTGCAAGGCTGCTGAGGGGCCCCGAATATTGGTCCCAAAGACAACTTTGGTGGCCTTACCAGCTACCAAAATCTTGTACCTGCTCAAGTTATAAACAATAAAAAGCAAGACATGCTATAGCTTCAGTTGGAGCTGGAGCTCTTATCTACTTGACTATTTATTACAAATAACCTTCACTTTTCCAAATTCCACCAGGCAGTACAGGATACTATATGGGCATAAACCACTTGACACATTGGCCTTCCCTTTGAAGAAGAGACATGGGAGCACATCTTTACCTGCATGCCTCCTCCTAACTCATGCAACATGACTCTTAACAGGCTAAGGACAGTTTCTCTGGGCTCAGCTGGTAGCACTCAAGCTGCCTTCTGCTTGTAGCCACCAGGATAATTGTCTATCCAAAAGCAAACTTTACTTCATGTTAGCATTCAGATCACATCTCAGAATCATTTTCGTAACATCTGCATTCTACCCATTAACTCTGGCACATCAGCTGCTTAATACTATATTGTCAGGAGGATTATAGTAACCCATATACATTTAAAAGACAATAATTTATTACGCATTTCACTGAGTATATAATTGTAAATTTGTTTCTGGGAACCATTAATCCTGAAGATTGCTCTTCCAGTATCTTTAGGGGATCAGTCAGTACCAAGTGATGGATAGATATGAAATTGTACGTTCAGTCCTGAAATGAAATAAAAAATGTTCTTTAACAACAAAAACAAAAAGTTCTTTTTTCGCAGACTTTCTACAAGGAAAATTCAACATGAAGAATTATTTGTGTTTTCTATATTAAGTGAAAGCAGTTTATGTCAATTACTTAGCTTTTCCTCATTTTGTGAATTTTAAAGCACTTAGAGTACTTTGTGTGGTTTTCCTCATTTTAGAGCCAACCTACCTATTACTAAACTTCATTAAAGAAAGCTTTGTAAGCATTCTTCTTCAGAGG
Organism: Rhinoptilus africanus; assembly: GCA_013400135.1. Classification (NCBI taxonomy): domain Eukaryota; kingdom Metazoa; phylum Chordata; class Aves; order Charadriiformes; family Glareolidae; genus Rhinoptilus; species Rhinoptilus africanus. The sequence continues at coordinate 36,113 of VXBO01014970.1, read as the reverse complement.
TGAAGCCAAGAACTTTGGAAGATTTACAGAGCTGACTTTCATGCAGATAAGAGGACCACCATCAAACGGTGTCTCTTAACTTCAGTTTATGAGTTCAGTTTCTTTTGCTATTTGAGATAAAAGGGAAGACTTGATATGGCAAAAAATTTCCCACCAGACCGCTTTTTGCACAGCTATCAAATGCATCTGCATCTAGTCACTCTAAGAAACTGCACTCAACTAATTAGCCTCAGATCTGACAGTGCCCCTACATTAGCATCAAACTAAATTTACCGGATTCTACAGCAATGTGAATGAATTGCTAAAATGCAATTCGTAATAATGAAGGGAATTCTCCAAATTCTCATATTGCTCATCTTTATGAATGCTACAATAACTTTAAGGTATTTTATCCTAACAGTCTGAAATATAAAATGAGGTTATAGCAGAAACTTTCCATCCAGTATTTCATTTGCAACATATAGTAATCATTATATTGTATTTTAGTACAGTTCTTTGAGTTAAATCTGAACTGACAGGACCTGAATGGATGTCTGACTGATTTCTTTCACCTGCGGCTTTGATCACTTTATACAATGATGTCGTCAACAGCTCTTTAGAATCCCTGAACTCCACTTTTTCCCAGGAATTAATTGTGCCTAAATTACAGCAAAGGACAAAAGTTTTATTTCCATTTCTACAGTCATAAGATTATGTGCCTCCCCGCCCCAACCCTTTGTTTAATGATGGTTTGGTTACACAGGGTAGTGTAAAGATTAAGAGTTTGCAACAGAGAGATTGGAGGGAGAAAATAAGCAGGGTATGGAGGAGGGAGAAAATAAGCAAGGTATGGAGGAAGGAGACCCGTCTTGAATTTCTAGCAGCATTTTCTTGAACCTTGGCATGCTACTCTTCATAGGAATATAACTAGCCCAGTTCTTCTAAGTATTTCAGATTAAATATGCAATCATGCAGCTAGATGACAAAGGCAAAGTTCAATTATAATGAATGTTATTAGATGCACATTGGTTCTTGCTCCCTCGTTACATTCATGGGAGCAGAAGTCATTATTTTTTCTGGAAATCCTTTATGAAAACATACTGGTTTCAGGGCTACATCTGTGGCAGCTCGTGAGTAAAAACAAGTGATGAAAGAGAAGTAACTTCCACTCTGGGGTATTACATGAAATTATTCCTTAAAGATATTGTTCAGATGGAATACTTACACTTTTAAAAGTAGCTAATAAATAGGAGCGTCACTGAATCAGCACTATGAAAGTGAGGACTAAGCATAATTTCTGAAAGGGATAATACTGCTGATCTAGCTTCACAGGAGCACTGTTGTGTTTTATGTTTATCTCATGCAAAGAAAATCCTGCATCCTAAAGGTCACTATTACAAAGAGACTACCAGCAGCCCCTCAGGTTTTGACAGAGGATACTTTCAATCTCAGTCCAGCATGAAGATACTGACAGCAAAACTGGACTTTCTGAACAAAATAAAAATATTAAAACTGGTGACTTCATCTCACCTCAGAGGGCTTTTTCTCTTTAGTGTTCAGCCAGGAAATCATTTGTCTTTCTCTCAGAGAGTCTCCTCTCTCCATTTTCAGCAAGTTGACCCTTTTTAGAACCTTTTCAGTTAACATTTGTGAATTCATAAGCAAATGCATCATTTCTAACTAAAATGTCAATGCCATTTAAAAACACAAAGTGAAACTGCTGGTAAAGCAGCCATTAATTCTGAGATGAATGTAAATGAAAAGCCCCAACATCTACATTTCCCAGCTATGTTTTTTTGTTGTTTTCTGTTTGGTTTCAGTTTTAATCTAAAGCCACTGCCAAATCTGACCCTCTTCTGCAAATCATTTTGGGTCTGTTGAGAACTCAGGAGGAGTAGGAAAGAAGGAAATTCATCCAGTCCTGCAATGATCTCTTTCTCAAAACTTGCCTCTGGGGAACTTCTGAACCAAGGCCATAACATACGGCATGTGTGACAATTTATCAGATTTTGTCATTCTGATGTATGCCCTGCATACTTCACAAAACAATCATTTTCCCAGCAGCTGATCTGCACCAAAACAATTTTTTTTTGTTTTTAACTGCGTATCTGTGCTACACATTTCCTTCATATCCATGCTCATTCACGTCTTCTCTGCATTACTGTTAGGAATGACAATTTTAAGAAGATAGAAGAGGCCACCTCCAGCTGAGTAACATATATGTGATACTTTTCTAATAGATTAGAGATACAGGTTTATAGTCTGCTAATGACATAATTTGGATTTAATGTAACAACCTGTGCTTTGGTCCACGAACTTTAGGCAGTTTATTGACTGTCTCTCCAGATTGAGTCCACAGAAACGTACAGGCTACTTTGGACTTCTACTGTGGGTAAATGTAATGTGAAATTAATTAGGACAAGCTCAGAACTGCAGCACTGCAATTCTGTTCCATTGTGATGATGTAGGAGAGCAGTTAGTGTACAAGCAAAGACTACCTTTTAAAAATCATAAAACAAGCCATGTCAAAAAGCTATTTTTTGCCAGAATACTCAAAAATACAAGCTGGTACTTTTCTAATTATTATCTCTCAGTTTCCAATCCAAGTCGCAGCACTTCTTAAGGTAAAATTTCAATTAATTTTGAGACATTTTGCCAAAACCCAAGAATACCACAGCATCCACACATCATTGTATGGACTGCTTCTCCTCCACCCACAAATCTTCTAATTCTATGCTGAACAAAAATAGAGCATTAGATAAACCCTAACTTTAAAAGAGACACTAACACAGAAATACCAATACATACTCTAGTACTTTTCTTCCTTAGTTTAATTGGTTCTTTTTCTCTACAGCAGGACCGTTACTCTCTGAATCAGACACTTTTCTAACAATTGGATTAATTATAATTTACAGAGCTGAAACTGTACTCTTTTGTGTAGTGTACATATGCATGGGGCAGGAAGCAACAAGCAAAGAACAAATCCCAAAGTCAGGTAAGGCAAAAATAAAAGTGCAGGTAAAGGGAGATATTTGTCTTCCATCAAATGTTCTAGTGGGACAGTGAGCAGCCCTCTGTTGCCTTAACTTTGCTGGGACTATTTGTGTGCATAAAGGCATTTATGCATTCATTTTTTGATGGCCTGGGATTTTTAAGAGTAGATCAAACAATCTGGAGGAGAGCGTGGAGAGGAGGTTTGAAATTCTCATATTCATTCAAGTGAGTTGTTGCATCTGAGTGTATTTTGACTCAACGTTTGCAGTATCAATTACTTCGTTGTGTGGGCAGGTTGGAGCTGAAAACACGCACACACACACACAGAGACATGTGTGTACACACACACATGCACACACTCACAGTGCTCTGTACAGTTCAAATTTACTTTACCAAGTGACACTATAAAGACACTTTACACAGGCAAAACATGCTGAATAGTAAGCCTTTTAGCAGTGGTGTCCTTAGCAGAGGACCACAAGAGTGGAGCAATTCCTCTCTTTCTTTTCTTCCTTTGTTCCCATTCTTCTAGGGGTTGTGACCATCTGTGACACCTCCCTTTTTTCTCCTATGTTTTTACCATATATGGGATTTTTACATGTGGGATACATATTCCTTGTTCTTTGTCATGCCCTATAACCAGCTTCCCCAGATCTCCAGGCTGCACTCCTTTAGTGAACAGTCATTGACCATCTGTGATTTGTGCTTCCACCCTTGTCCTCCTGTTACCCCCTTGTGCCTGTATCCTCAGGGCCTCTACTATCATCTTCTGTCACCTTTGGGTTGCACTCTTGAGAGCCCCTCCTCGGGATGGTCTCAAACCCACATTATCAGAGACACCGTCTCAAGCCCCAAAATTCCTGCAGTGTGGCTATATTCGAGTGATTTTAAAGGTCATTCTAGACTAGGTATTTCCCAAATGTAAACACAAATGCGTAGCAAGTACAGGGACCTGTATGCAGTACTGCGTTTCACTGTCTCCAGTAGGGTTTCTTTTGTGTCAGGAAGCATGTCTCCATCACATCAGTAGTCTTTACACAGACCTGCATGAGAAGCAGGACACAAGCTTCTTATGCAATAATAAATACTGTAAAAACCCGAATAAACTCTGCCTGACGTTCAACCGCTTTCCAAGAAAAAGTTTAAGTATTTTCCAAAAAGGCAACAGTTATGTAGGAAGTTCTCCAGCTTGGCAAGTGTGTGAGAAAGAGATGCCAGAAGTCCAATCTCATTTGCCAGCCTCAAGAGTATAGTGTCTACCTGCAACTTTCCATTCCGTAAGTCAGAGATAAGTACTAAGCCACTTTTCACATCACGAGAACAATACATCTATATAAGTCCACATCAGTCTCACTAGTTCACCTTATTTATTTTGTTTTCAATGTAAAACCATACTAACACCTTACTTAAGCACAGACATTTTGGTCTGACTTGAAATTCTATTTCAAATAGTTAAAATTCCTCTACCAGCATCCATTAACATAACCTGACATGAAAGCTAAATAGAAGTCAGAGGTTTTGAAAAATGGTGCTGGAAAAATTGCTCCAGCTTTTGTCAGACATCTAAAAAGTTAGACTAGCCACAGTGAGGAAGAGATGTTTTCTCTTCTCTACATGTCTTTATCAAATCTTCATGACTTATGATGGGAAAAGTAGATGACTTCAAAAATATGTCTTTTGAGGGCTATCAACCCCACTTGCTCTCTTGATCTTCCAAAGCAAGTATGCATAACTAACTCCAAATTGTATTTGTTTTCAGGTCTTCTTACCTACAGAGTCATGCAATCTGATCTAGAGGCAGCTGCATTCCAAGCACTCTGCAAGCAGAGGACTCCAATGCTTCAGGGTATTCTGGTTGATAATATTTTTGCAATGCCAAAATACCACAGACCTTTATGCAATCGTATATACTCCTAAAAATAGGACAGCAAGTTTTGCTATCAGGAAGAAAGATTTTTTTCCCCCACCTCTAAAAACAAACTAAACACAATATGTTTAAGATGACTACAAGTGGTCTAAAGCACATGAAATTTTTTTTTTTTTTAAATGTTCATTTGAAAATAACGCATGTTTCCACAATGAGTTCTTAATCAGCCCTTGAAAAACTCCCTTGAATAGATCAGAAAATTATTGGTTGCCTGTTATGGTGCAATTCAATTGTATTAAAAACTTGATGCACAACTGGCAGATTTCGAGTTGGACAAACTATTAGACCAAAGAGAAAAAGGGCTTAGTACTGAAATGCTCCAAGCGTCCTGGCCGCAGTCCAGCCAAGCACTTACTCACGTGCTCCATTTAAAACAACCAGTTCCACTGCAGAGTGTTCATTGCAGAAAGTCAGGTAGTACAGCTGGGCTGTGTTTGCACGGGAAAGGTCCTATCTGTGGAAAAAGTTGCCTGAGCTAGCTTTCCCTGTAAACAGACCTTAGGTCAAAGAGAAAATATTTTAAAAGGGAGAAAAGCTACTTGAAGTTTGGTTACCCACTAAGTTAGTAAAAAGAAATGTGCATCTATGTCTACCACATTTTCAATATCTTTGCATGCATGACTTTTCTTGCTTGGAAGTTATGTCTAGGAGCAATAGTCTGGATGGGAGATCAGACTGTCTGGTTGGAACATAAGCTGCAGATGCCCAGAAAACTGGGGCAATCTCTTGCCTGCACAGGCAGATCAAAACAACACATCATAAAGCCCTGCACTTGGCCCGAATAGACACTGCCCAAAGTGCCATACAGACAAGCTGTGTCGCAGCAAACCTGCCCCATTTGGACACGCTGAGTTTCTGAACAGCAAATACACACAGGCTGCAGCTGAGAAATCAGGGAGCTAAAGCAGCCGTGAACGTGTAGAAGGGACACAGTGCTGCAGGGCTTTTAACTATGTAATTTCTATTCACAGATGCAGAGCTGGGTATTGTATAGCTCCTAGCACACAAACTGTAATGATAAAGTAGTAAATGAGGGAAGACACTAAAACTACACAAAGTAACCATAGAAAAACAATTTCAAAGATAAAGTGATTTTCTGAAGAGTGTTTATTGCTGCAACTTGTTTTATCTGCTTCTGCTCCAACAGCACAACGTTAAGAAAAAAAAACCCCAAATCCCCCAGAATCGTAATAAACAAACATGAAGGAAAGAAACATCAGAAACACCATCATTAGAAGCAGTCACTATATTTAATGTTTATAGGACAGAGAATATAAAAAGTAACATCGCACTCTGCCACACAGCCCACACTCACTCTTCAGGCAGAGAAGCAGAATCTAAAGTTAAGGTACAATGAATTTTCCAGTCAGTACAGGCAGCCTGGTAAACAACACACAAAATAAGAACAGATTTGTGTCTCCCCCCTCCTGCTGACTCCACTTGTATTGAATGGTTTACTGGTTCAAAGGGCTGCTGTATAAACTTTCTGTACTGTCCTGTGTGTTCTGGTTTATGCCAGAGAAGAATCAGAAATGTTAAGTTAGTGGCATTTACTGGCCATATTTTAAGCTTACTTGTTAAATAACTTGAAATTTTACCCAGTCAGATAGCACTATCCAATATTATTGAAATATATTTTTTACATGATTGCAGAAAATCAGAGGTTTATATAGCAATGCAGATGAGAAGGTAGTGAAATTTATGCATAGGTTTAGTCACCTATTCTGTTTTTTTAAAGTATTTATTTAAACAGGAAACTTTTCTTGGTATTGAAACAAATGTATGATGTTCATAAAGGCAAATACACAATATTATTACTGCAAGAAACTGACACAGCTTGAAATTTTTAAATATATATCAGGTTGATTTCATAGCTGAGGCCCACGTTCTTACATGTGATACACAGGGTGAAAAAGGCTGAAAAAACCCACCCTCTGCAGGAAAACTAAGCTTCTAAGAGACACTACGCAAAAGTCTCAAAATCTGCATGAAGACTTTTCTAGGACAAATACTCTGCTTGTAAAAAATAAAGAAAAGAAAGTAAAAGACACAAAGAAAATCTTTCAGGATCAGTTCTGTATCAGTCAAGTTATGCTGAAAAAGAATTTATTATCTTTCTTCTTAAGTTTTTGGAAAAAGGAGAATGCAGCACCAGTTTGCAGTTATGCAAAAAAAAAAAATCTGTTTCTCATGTCAATACGATATTGCAAAATGGTAAATGTAATCTGAGTAATATCTGTCTGAGAATGCACTAGAGAGTGATGAGAATATTTCTGTTTACTAACAAGGTAATGTTTGAATTGATTATCCAGTAACTACTGCTGATAAGCCTGGGTCAAATGTAGGCTGATTTATTTCTTGTCTGATGCTAGCACAAAGAAATATCCCCTGTTTTAACCTTGAAGTATTTCTCAAGTTTGAGCGCAATATTTGCCATATTTTTGTGTTTTCTATAAACTAGTATTTTATGAACTGGTTTGGCTTTGTTTGCTTGTTTAGTGTTTGTACTTACATATATGCCTCTCCCTGAGAACAATGAGGCCTCTAGGTGTTCCGCTTCTGTAAGGCACCTCCAAAACAAGCATTGTAAATCCTTTGTCCAAACAAGGCAATTTAAGGGGATGAGGTCACTGTCGCTTCAAGTCAAGGGAAAGGCAATCCACAATGCTAATTTTTCTGGCAGGGACATATCAAGAGCTGCCCGGGCAGAAACACTGGAGTTCAGGTTGCCTAAATTGGTACTGTGTGTGCTTAAACCTCAGAAAAAAACTGTCACTCCTGAAGGCACCTGAAAATCCATTTGTTTCAGTTTCTTCAGGCCTAAACTCAGTGTCTTGCACTTTGCTTTGACACCCTCTAACCTGTAGATAGATATGGAAAGTACCTGGGTGCTGTGTCAATTAATGGGTATGACATTGCCCCAGATAATGAGCTACAACTTGTAAGCACTGAGTCCTGATTCCCAGGCAAGAACCCTCTCACAATTACACTAAGAGTCACGTTGGTTAAGGCTGTCCTCCATTATCCTGGTAAAGCTTCCTCCCTTCCTCCACCACAGGCTAATATTTCCACAGAAAGAGCAAGAAGAAAAAGAGAGCAGCCTAGTGTTGGAAGCAATTCATGAGGCTGAAAGATATTCTGGGTTCTCCCAGCATCAAATTAACACAGATAACCAGCTTTTTTGCAACCAGAGTAAGCACGTCTGGCTCCTATTGTGTAGTGCCACAGTGGAAGGGAGAGAGCAGGAAAGGGGCAAGGATGAGCACCTTCATATTTCAACTCGACCCCAAAACGATAGCTTTGCAATACACAGTTTGGAGTAATCATCTCCTGACGACTATACTAGAGGAACAATGGTTGCATCTTCACTGTTCTCTTGCAGTATCCAACGTGCCACAAAGACTGCAACCTAGAGAGCCCCCCAGCCCGTCGGAGACAGACACAGCTTTGTCCAACCTTTGCAATACTCTCTTTGCAGTAGTCGCTTTCCAAGACAGCTGAATAATGCCTCCCTAGTCCTCACCAAGCCAGAAGCCCTCTACCAAGCAAAGTCTCTGTGTGCCAACTAGGCAACACAGCACAGGGCAGGACAGAGGGCTGGATCCACTGCGTGCTTGCTACTAAGTGCCTTAGAAAAGCTTTGGCCAAACATCATGAGCAGAACTGTATCCATACTACAGCTCATATCCATCCCCCTTTATTTGGTGAGGCTCACGAAGTGCTATGTGTGCTTTCCCCAGCTCCTTCTCCGTGAAGGTTTGGGTCAGATGCGGGTCTGCTTTCCTTATGAGGGATACAAATTGTGGGAAGGCTGATGCTGCGCTATATTGCCTGAGAGCCTTCCCTGCTTTCCTAGAGGACCATGAAGATCAGTGGCAAGGATGTGTGATAGCTCCCTTCTAAAGGCTGCCTGGTGACATCAGAGAAGTCAGGAGCAGGCCAAGTGCTGGGAGAGCCTGGTGGGATAGCTGTGCTGTCTCAGGACACTCCATGTACACAGTATGGATAGGGCTGGCTACAGCTGCAAGCAGCTTTGAGACCTTTAGTGTGCATTTGGATAGGATGTCCTCTCTGGACTGGCACACAGGGATAGACAGCTGTGTAGCTGTCATCTTCTGAGCCAAGGAAAAAAATATTAGCCATGCCAAACACCAAGAAAAAGAGACAAATTAACTTCAGCAGCAAGGACTCAGAAGTGGAATTGCAAGGAATAGTTTTTTAATTACTACTGCATGTGAAGAGTGTAATTCTCCTTTGTATGCTGGATAAGCCTCTGTAATGGTGCAGTTCAAAATCTTGTACTTCCACGTAAGATGCCCCAGAACTGCAAATAAAACATGTGTTTGAATCTGGAAGCCCATGTCAGTAGGCTGCCATACCTAATCTCATTAGCCCTCAGAGCAAGGCTCCTTAGCTCAGGATCAGAGCAAGTCTGACAGGGTTATGTCCTTTCTGGGACAGAATTCCTTGGCTGTAGCTAAGGGCTTTTTGCAATGGTCTCTGCTCAGGCCACTAGACACATCCTAGCTCAAGAATGGCCGAATAGATAGAAACATCCCTACAACAGTCGGTGTCAGGTCAGCCAACTGTCACTCATCCAGCTTTCATAAGGCAAGAAACAATGGAGCTTCCACTGAAGATACAGAAGTAAGCAATTTAGAATGAGGAGAAGGAATTACATTCTGAACCAAATCATAAGCAGTCTGAGTACCCTCTACCTCACTCTATTAGAGAAACAAAGAGCTTAGTTGGATAAAAATTAATTAAAAAAAAAACCTGACACATTTTTTATAAATGATATGTTACTTGCTGTTACACTAACCAGAATTAGAATACAAAATAGATTCATGGTTATGTCAGAATTAATGACTGTGCGGCTTATGTTGAGTACAAACTTTTCCTATTGGCATGTTAAACTGTATAATTGGATTTGTGAAGGTCCTACATGTGTTCTTGAAGCTCCTAATCTGATCAAAGTCAAAGCCATCACTTATCATTGAAAGGTTTGTGCTTTTCCATACCTACTCAAGTTTTCTGATAATTAGAACATTAAAGCTGAGGGTGAAGACAAGGGAAAAATGCTGCAGAGTTGCACAAACCAAGCATATTATATAATTTCTGTCTTTATGACAAAAAGGGATAATACATAGCATGCTACATTACCAAGAACTGAGGGCAGGCTATTTAACTTGGTAAGAGGAAATAAATTTTCACCATGTGTGAGTGGTTACAGACTAGAACACATTCCTAGCAAATCTCGGTTCTAGTTAAGTTGTTTCTGTGATCCAGAAGGGGCACTTGATAATTCTTTTCCACAGCGAGGAAGTTAGAGAGAAGACTAACATGTCCATTGTCTGTTCAAGGCTTATAACCTTTTCAGCTAACATTTGTGCTGTTATAAATTGCCTTCTTATTCACCACCTTGACTTCCCTGTCAAGTAAATCTTGATTAAGAATTGCCTTCAGTTAAATGCAATTCTTTGGAAGTGACTTAAAGGAAAAATCAAAGCCAAGCTTTATCCTTAGGAGGTGGCTCCAGCCTCTGTTGGATATGTGAAACCATTTGAACACATTAACAGTACGTCACGTGCAGACTCACAGAAGCAGTAAAGATGGATATGATATCTTTATGGTGAAGGTGTTACCTACAATCTTGACTTCTAGTGCTGTATTTCCATTTTTGCTAGCATTGGCAGAAGTGCATAATTATGTGTGGCACACACATTCCACTGTCTCTACTGAGGGAAATTAATAAAAATATCTGCTGCAGGAAAAGAAAGCAAGAAAGGAAGCCGAGTTACAGTGAGAGAGCTCAAAGTGTTGTTCACATAAAACATCTCAGAAAAGCTCTCTCATTCATTATCTACATATTAATCTCACTTAGAAGACCTAGAATGGCAGAGCAGAAAGCATGTACTTGGTACTGAAGTGTTCATCTGCTTCAGTGCCATTTCTGAATGTGATTCCCGAGGATAAGATGTGTGAAGCACTGCTGCTGGCAGTTAATTTAATGTCTGCATTTTGCTGGGCCTCAAATTCCTGTTACGTTCATCTTACTGCACTAAAAAGAAGCCCTCAGTAACAACTAGATTGTGAAGGCTAAAGGTAATAAACGTAACAAGATCCTGAGCTGGCACTCAAGGGTAAGTTTCCCTATATACTACCCTTTCTTTTTACATGACACAGTAAAATGTTTCAAAACAAAGAGCTGACATATCTACAAAACTACTACACTACTAGCCTGGCCTGAGCAGGGTAGCAATGTGTGGTATCTCCTGGCTTGGAGGACTGGCCACATCCCTCCTCTAGTTTTCCTGCAAGCATAGTTTGTTTGAGAAAGTATCCATAACTCTGTCTAAGGCCTGCAGGAAAACAAAGCAGATGATGGTAGCAACATCCACGGCCCATTCCAGAAATAAAATCCTTCTCTAAAAAGCACCGAAGGAACCATGGTCTCAGTTAACGCACAGGATGCTGTAACCACCAAATTATGCTGTTTTCTTTTCAAGAGCAGTCTCCATCCCTCTTTGGGTGGTAGAGGCAGAACTGGGCTTCCAGGCTCAGTTCTGTGCAAAGTAAACATTGCCTTCTTTTGCCTTGGAGCAGAGAGACAAAAAGAGATCAGTTCCTTCCAATCTTCTCACTTAGTGAAATGTCCTAATCACAAGGACAGATTAAACTTTAATTCAGCTTAATTTTTTTCCCTGGGTTTTGCATTTTTGGCTTCAAAGGAGTTGAACAGCAGAAAATGCTCTCACTAAAGACGCCCATGATCTGGAAGTTTCATAAATATCCTGGTGATAGAATGCCAATTGCATTCGTGCAGAATACAAGGCAAAAGGAAATGCTACCACCACCACCTCAGTTAGCCTGTGTCCTGAGCAGATGGGGGGACTTCCTTCTGCATCTCTGTACCCTCAGTGAAAGGGACACACTGAAGTGGGTGGCACTCACTTTGTGTTAGAATCCCAGATCCTGGACATTAGGTGGATTAGATACTATCACTCTCTTGCAGGACTCCAGTGCACTTGGCATTGCTTGTGCCTATGTTGCCGAGGGCACAATTCCCTTGGAGGTCAGTGCTCTGGCAGGAGAAGCCTGACTGTGTGCACACCTGCCTTTCTCCCCTAGGGCTCTACTTCTGTTGATGCAACAGTGACCTCATTCTGCTCCAATCATGAATTTTAGTCCCTATCTCCTTTACCCTATTGAGTCCCTGGCTTTCTTATTCCATCACATATAGCTGACTTTATGAACCCATGAATGGTTTTAGTCTTTTGATGTTTCCTTTATCCATGCAATCCATTGCACTTATCAGTGCCATCCAGAACATTCTCCCTACTTGCAGTATTTTCTCCCTCACACCAATTAATAAGCAAATGATTTTGTGATCCTTTTAGAATTTATTTAAAAGATATACCTAGAAGCCTTTACTTTTTTAAGAAAAGGTTGTAGAATGATATGCAAGAAATTCTGAAAGTAATAAGATCACACAAATAACCATCTAAAGACACAGTATAGAAAAACAGGAATCAAAACGCCCAGAAATCCTGCCAACACTTTCAATGCTGTAGCTATCATAACGTTACCAGGTTAGCAGCTCTGCAAGTCAACCAGACAGAGGAGTTTCTGGAAGTAACACTGGCTTTGTGCATATGTTTGTACACACAGAAAAAAATACATTGCGTATGCCCACAGTCTAAGCAGAACTGTGAGACCAGAGAGACTAGGAAAAGCTTCGCCAGCTTTAATACACTTAAAGCAGCAGTAAATCAGCAGCAGTGTCAGTACCGAGGGCTCCAGCACAGGCTAGCTACCCATGCTTTATGCAAGCCTCTTGCACTTGAACTTACTACTGCTAATTCTTCTCTCTTATTGGTATCAGCAAATCTAGCTCACTGCCACCTTTGGCACAGCTATAGCGGCCGCAGTCAGACCTGACTGCCCTGCAGACATACCCTAGACACCAAAGAGCCTTTGAACGCCAGGTTTGCATACCGTTGCTACAACACGTGAGCTCCATCTGCTGCTTTCCAGTAAGTTCTTACATCCTCCTGCAAATGAATCCTTCGATTGTGGTAGAAAGGCATAACTCAATGGAATTAATGAGAAAAACAATTAGGTGAGATGTTGTAATGGTAACACTATTTGAAAGCAATAGTTAATTTGGCTGTTGAAGAATAAGCATTCAACAGGCAAAGAGTATATCAGAAGTGTCACATCCTTGCCTTTCTCCTTAAACTTCCCTGGTATGTTCCCATTGAGAATTAAAATTACACAGCAACTAGTGATTAGGACACTTATTTATTTTTTTCAATGCAGCGAGGTGGTGTTTCCAGATGAGGAATAATATGTTTGTGGATTTTGCAGCTGTTCATTGAAGCAGCTATGGGAAGTCAAGAAAGTTCAAAGATCTTCACTAAGGACTACACAATTCTTTATGCAAAGCTCAAGCCTGTACATGTTCAAGTCAAACTAGTTTGCAAAAAATTGAAACCAACGAAGTCCTGTTTGTGCTACCTTTAAATGTGAGGATAGGAGCAAAACTTAAGTGTTCGGTAAGAAGGGACCATATTTAAGTGTTTGAAAGAAGTGTTTGAAATCGTATCCTGTTCTGAGGATATGAATACATACACACACAAACACAACAAACCTGTATAAAACACCAGAACTCACTATCCTTCTTAAAAAACTGTCTTGGGAAAAAAAAAAAAAATAAAAAGGAACTAGGATTTTGTGACTTCTCCTTACCTGTACAATGTTTTAATGGTCCAAAAGACCAACCTTCACTGGTAGTATCTCTTACAGGGAAACAGTCATGGTTTGTTTCCAGTTAAACCAGTTATGAAAACTCAGTATATAAATGGACTCCGATCATCATCTCATCATTGAAACTGAAGAGATGAGAAAGCTACCCAATGACTGTTAATGATTTTTAAACCCATTAGGTAGCATCAAGATGAACTAAGTGCTTTCTAAACCTACAATGAGGGCCTCTTCACAATGAAGGAGTTCAGTCAACGAAAGAGCAAATGCTTTGTCCAGGGGGAAACAGTATTAAGTATATAGCAACTTAACTACTGCTGCTTGCCAGATACACAATAAAATGGAAAAAAATTCTCAAAACAATTCAAACACAAATGAACACAAGGTAGAGACAGACGAGTAAGGTTTCTAATGGTCCTTACCACATTTCTGGGAAAACAGATTACACAAAACATTTCCCAATCTTAGCATGTGAAACAAATGAAAGGCAAGTAAATCTCTTATTATCTGGAAAAAGCTCTGGCCAAAAAAATAGGTGAAGTGGGGAGAAAAAAAGAGAAGGAGAGGCAGAGAACTGCTTGAAGAGCAAGTATTTACCATCCCTAAATGGATGAGAAAATGCGTTACCCATGCCATCTGTTTAATGTGTGATCCAGCCTATTAAAGCTATTGCAGCAAATCAGACTCTGAAGAACTTACCAGAATTTCTGTAGCTCTGGTGCTAGTTCACTAGATGTTTACAAACATGTATACTTATAGAAGCAGGTTAATTCCTGCCCCAAAAAATGTACCTTTCAAGATGAGACAGCTCAGGAGCCGAGAACATGAACTTGAAACTACCTCATAACTAACCCCTCTGACATCTTGCAAAGTCATCTTAGGTTTCTCACAGCACCTTCTAGACCACAGAATTTCTGAAAACACATGTGACGTGAAATATTTCTAGAGAAAGCAAAACAACTAAAGAGCAAGGGGAAGTTCAGGAGTCTAACAGCACTGAACTACTGACCTGCTCTTTCTGAAAAGTAACGAGCTGGACTGAATGTGTATTGCAATAACATTACCTTTTCATGAAACACAAGTAGATTACTTAGTTTATGTGTAATTTCTCCTGTCCTGTATATTGTAACTATATTCTTGAAACACTGAAAGTTTTAGGTTTAATGTTGATCTTTGACAAAAGAATATCACAAATTCTTATTTGTTCTCAGAAGGTTACTTTGGGAAATTAATTAACTACTGTTGGAAGAAACAGAGCAAAACTTCTGTGTATGAACTCTTAAGTGGTTCTTAACCACTGTGAGGCAGTGACCCCTTCATCACATTTGGTCAAAAGCAAGGACTGAGCATGCTGACTCTGTATACCTTTGCCTGTATTACTGACACAATAATGATGATGTTTTTAAAACATCCACACATTTGTCATAGAACCACACAGGCTGGAAGGGAACTCAAAAGATCACTATGGAAAAAGGAGCCTACGTGAGATTATCTAGTACCCTGTCCAGTTGCATCTTGAAAACCTCCAGTGTTGCGGACTCCACCACTTCCCTGGGGAGGTTGTTCCAGTGAATCACTGGGAAAAATTTATTTTGTTTATCAAAATTAAACCTCTCCTGGTGTAACTTGCACCAATTGCCTCTTGTCCTCTCGATGTGGGTCCTCTGTCCTCTTTGTAACCACCCTTTAAATATGGGAAAAATATTATAAGGTACCCCCTAAGCCTTCTCTTCTCCAGGATGAGAAGATCAAACTCCTTCAGTCCTTTCTCATAGTGCTCTTCAGCACTTTGATCATCTAGGAACTTTCTGCTGTCGTCTACAGACTGCTGTTGTGGCAACTTGAAGAAAGTACACCCTCAAGATGTGTGAATCTTCATGTTATATTAAAGATAACTCAAGACATTAACATCTTGTGTAAATGCTTTGCAAGCATTGTGAATTTGCATCCATGGAAGTAATAAGAAATTCTTTATTGTAGTTAAAGTGTATCCATGGATACTCTGGATATACAGATTGTGTGATTTGTGCAAGTGCAATAACCACTATTTGTAAACCCCAATGCTGAAAAGGGCTAACTTTTTTATTTCCTTACTCTTCACAAGAGGCAAAGGGTATTATGTCAGAATATGTGCAACTCTAACAGAAGTGTAATTTTTTGGTAAAAAATGGAAGTCTTCTAGAATTAAGTTGCAGGACAGGAATGGACACCCCAGATAATCGGAATCTCATCAAAAGAACACCAACGAATTACAGACAAACTGCATGAAGTCATAACTAAATGTTCAAAAAGGCTACATAGTCACTGATCAGGGAAGAATATGGTTTTAGAGTGATTGATAAGTAAAATGTATACGGTCCATAATGCAGTGCTGGTGTTAAGACAGAAATACCTTGCAGGAACATATTAATCTATTGGCAAGTTTAAGAATCAAAGTCCATACTCTGCACTAACTGTGGTGAATTAAAATACTCTGGAAGGAGTTTCTTTTCTGAATTAAGCACTCTCTTCTTGAAGATCTCATATTCTCTTTCCTCTCCAACTTTCAGCCTTCCACAAGTTTTCCATTGCCTTTTATATAATTTCTAGATATAGAATCCCAGCCACAAATCAGTTCTGCCGCATCCTCCTCTTCAAAGGACTCCTGGCAGTGGTGGTACTACTGCCTCCTCCATTGAGGCACTGCAGGGTACATTTATGTGAATGAGCAAGATACCTGGGAGATCTAGGGTTAATTGCTGCAATTCCTTCATCTCTAAATGAGGGCTGGCAAAATGAAGGAATGGAAGGAACTTCAAGGCAAGTCTATCTCTCAACATTTTATGATCTCGGGAGTAAAATCTCCAAGCTGTACTGACACCAGAAGCCCTTCGAACAGACAAGATGGCACACCATAAAGAAGCTGAGAGAATCATTAACAACTTATATGAAGAAGATGTAGTCTACAGTTATTAAGGATGCACTAGTTTAGTATTATTCAGACTGGTGTCAATATTGTCCAAGATGATGGATTAGACAACTCTCAGAGACCACAGTAGGAGCTCCTGTCACAACAGGCTTATTTCCTGTTCAGAGTAAAATCTACGTGAACAAGCAGGGTTAAACCAGGACCTCATATTTGACATCAGGCATGTTGTTAGTGTGTATCCTGTCTTCAATGCCTTGCGGAGAGGGGAAAAAAAGCTAGACCAAAAATTCCCCAGGAAATTTACTGAAATATCTGCAGTATGACTGAGCAAGAAGATTTTAATGGAGCAGTGAAACTCACCAAGGGCCTTTTCCTTTCTGTTCTTATTCAAAACCACACAAAATCATTGAGAAGTAATGAAATACCATTTACTCTATGCCAGCACAAACAACTCCTCCATGTGAGGCAAAGAAAACACCATCTGTCATCTTTTCTCTTCAAGTTAAAAAGAACTGACTAAAACATTTTGGGGCATAATTTCAAGGGGAACTTTACCATGGCCTATGAGTAACCAGTGCTACAGAACAAATACGTTAGTTCCTGGAGAGAGTCTCTGAGCAGCTCCTGGCGGAATAGAATTGGTCAACAGGCAAATCCTACTCTAAATCAGCAGTCAAAGGTCTACCAAGATCTAATACTGGCAAATTGATGTTCACATTGGCCTGGTTTCACTAAGGTACAAATTTTAAGATATTTGAAACAAATGGCAAAGTATGTGATGCATTTATCTAGCAGTTGCAATTGTTAAATAAACTCTGGATATGCATTTCAAAAGATACAAGCATTAGTCCATGCAGAAGCACCGGTATATTTTATGTAGGTCAGATTGAATGGATATAGTAGAACTGCAAAAGGTTAAGAGAAAGGCGAAAAACATGGCCAGAAAGAGTAGAATTACTTCTGAGTAACAAATAATTACATGGAGACTCTTCAGTGAAGATTCCTAAGGGAGGACCCTTCAGTCTGTAAAAAAAGAGACAACTGAATGAGGTATATGACAGAGGTCAAAAAAACCTGAGTACATGGAGACAGTGAATGGGGATTGACTGTTCACCATGTGTTCCAGTGCAAGAGCTAGGGAGAGCACCAAATAAAACTAACAGAAGGCAGATGCAAAATAAGCAAAAGGAGGTGGTTTTCCACACAGCATATGGCCAAGTTTTGGATAGTAATAATTTACATGGGTTTGAAAAATGAGTAGGCAAATTCATAGAAGAAAAATCCATAACCAATCATTAATTTATTCAAAGCCATATCTATCTTCAAATAACCAAAGGGTGAGAGAGTGTATGTGAGAAAATTAATACATGATTATCTTGTTATATGCTTCTACAGCATATAACAGGCCTTTGGCCACTGCAGGAGACATTCTTATACTCTTTGCAGTGTACTATGAAATTCTGAGTATCATTATGGATGTTTTAAATAGTATTATAAATGTTTTAAAAAAACAAAGTATACTGTTTCCATAATTTAAGGTACATATACCATAAGGTACATTATACCATAAATGGCATTTTTCCCTTGAGGTATGAACTATCTATTTCTTTATTCTCTTTCCTAAAGATAATAGCAATGTGAGCTGGATGTGAGATAACATTCTATACTTGCCATCTCTTGTTTTGATCTCTTAGACCATCTCAAAAAGGATGCAAATATTTTTCATAAACTTAAATTCTATAATTTTGACTAGATCCAAGCAAAAGAACCACACAGGTATTGCAATTTTTTACATGACTTCCAATCTTCAGCTGAAATTGGTCCCTCAAATATTGTGGATCTTGTCCCTCAGTAACTCCTACTTCCTGAAAAAAACCCCACCAAAACTCAGAGAGTTGGAAGTATTGTAGGAGTCCAGTCACTTAGTAATGCAATTTTTCTTCCCTTAAGCAGCAGGAGGAAAAAAACAACCAACAAATAAACCCACAACCAACGCAAAAACGAAGGAAAAAAAAACCAGGACAAGTGATAGAAACAAAACAAGGATAATAGAAGTCATTGAAGAAGTGGGTAATGGCAGTACAGAAACAAATGGATTAAAAATCCACTTACTATAAACCCCCACATTTCCCCTTAACATGAATGGATAAAACTTCATCTACTGGCCTGTGTGAACTGTGACTTTCAGCATTAACTGCCTATATAGTGTGGAATAGCAAACTCAATTAGCTGTGTCCCTTTAAATTCTAAATCCCTTTCCATTTATATGGAAGTAACTTAAACTGCAACCTGCCACATTGCCAGACACTTTCTGTAGGAATCAAGTGTTCTGAAAGTTCTCTACTTGGAGATGGCTTGAGTTGTGTTTACACGACACAAAAATCCAGAGCATTGATTAAAAACTTAACAGCTAAGACTCAAAGAAAAATACCACAGCTCAGAAGACCTGCTATGAAAGCAGGAATCAACAAATCAAAGAGCTTCCATTCCATACCTTAGAAGATCATTTAAGAGCTCTGGCAAGCTTGACCTGTATATGCAATTTCAATACAGCAGAATTAAACATATAAATCACAGAGAAGAGTTTCTAGGATAGAGATGACAACAGTGGAGTTATTTATAAAGCTACTTCACTTTTGTATACTGCACAGAGGCTAACTGTGCCCCATGACGATAACCACTCCATCATCTGAACACGCTAACTGCGTGCATGGATGAAGGCGCCAGCTACACAATTTGAGCAGGTTATTTTTCAGCAAGAGAATGTACAAATTGTTATGGCCAGAATAACTTAGAGTGATATACTTAACATTGCTACATTATTTTTGAGCAATATGTAGGTCCACATCAACAAACACACTCTCACATCGGGCCAGAATTTCACACATCTTCTATCAATCAGGTATTAACAAGGCTTGCACCATTTACAGTCTACTCTTCTAGTGCAGCTGTAAAAACCCAGTGAAAATCTAAACTGTAGTCAAAGAGACTGAAAGCAAGCCATCAGGATTTTCCACTGTTCAAAAAACTACTTTTGTAGAAATGGATTTTAGGACTTCAGAACATGGACAGGAAAATCCTTTGAGAACATACTTTTATTTCAGAGAGTAATAGAAATGTCATAATGCTTCTAGGCTTTTTCCATGTAGTTGAGGAAGACTGCTTATAAAAGTAATGTGTCATGTAGTTACTTCTGTTCAAGTTCAAATAGCTTAATGTTTACATGTCATACAGCTTACTCCAGCTACCTCCAACTCCTATAAAACCAGTGCAGATGGTCTCTTTCAAAGCATTAGTTCTGAAATTATTTGGCCAGTAGCTGTGTTAAGTATTCCAGCCCCATTAAAATGCAAAACACATCCCCCCCAAATCAACCCTGTGCTGTTTTCTTGCATTTTTCTCTTTTCAGAATATCTCACCACTAGTATAAACTGCTATCTGCGAGCAACCTAATAAAAACCCCACAAAAACAAAAGAAAAAATACCAACAAGCTCTACGAACACCTAGAAAAATGCAGCTTTGGTTGTAACGGCTCTTCTGGTGGTATATTTAATATTTAGTTTCATGTTGCACTTTGCAATTGGTTTCTTTCTTCAGCCGTTTAACTGCTTGATGCTAGCCATGCCCATGCCACTTTCAGCCTACTTCATATATCTGTGAGCAGGAGTTATAGGCTTATTCATAAGTGAACCTTCAAATTAAATGTGATTTGGAAGCTTGATCAGTATTAGAGGGAGCTACTGGATGTGGTTATCTACAAAACAGGAGACTAGTATTAAATGGCACTTCTGTCCGTTCCTATGAGGTTGAATTCATTGACCACTGACAGTGTCCAGCAGCTGGACCACCTCGGGGAGAGATGAATGGATTGCTTGGAAGCTGTCTCAGGGTTTCTTGGCAAAGTATTTCCAGAGTCATTTCAGGGTGAAGTGTCCCTGTGTACTAATGAACCCTATATCTCCATTCCACGTTACATCTGCAGGCATTTTTCCCCTCTCTGAGAGAGTACAGTGCAGATTTGCACAGTGCACAGAAGCCTCATAAGTGCTAGTCACGGCAATTAACAAAGTGGAGCAGGCTTTGTCAGGGAAAAAATATGCCGGGTTTGACAGCCTGAGAGTGGCCAGGCTGCCGCAGCTGTGTGCCTTCAGGTCCAGCCTGCGGTGAGGATGAGTAAATATTCCCGGTGGCCACAGGCATGCAGAGCACACACACAGAGCCCTTATACACACGTACACACAGCCAGCCACATTGGTGGGCACGGGCACACAGAGTACTCAGAAACACAGCACAGACAGCCTCATCCTGCTCCCCTCTCCTAATGAGTAGGACAGATGTCCACCAGTGAGGACATGGACTCCTCAAGCACCTCGCTCTGCCCAACTGCTGCCCTCGGATCCCAGACTCCCCAGTTGTTGGCACTGGATGTAGGAGCTCCCAGGGTCACAGCCCTACTCCAGGTGCTGGTACGGACCATCTCAGACACACACACACATCCACTGAGCTGCTTGGGACTCCCATGGGTCACAGTAGCCAACCCCTCTCCACCCTGTGGTCTCACCCTTGCAAAACCACACCACTGGTCTTTCCCTTAGGGATCCCCAGCCCCTGCAGTCTCTCCATCAGCTCACTGGGATTCCCCGGGTCCCCCCAACAGACAGCCCCTGCTGTGATCTTGTCCTTAGGGGCATGCACACAGCTGGCTCCTGCACCACTTCACACATTTGCCAGCCAGTCCAGCTGGATCTTCACTAGTGATCACAGGGCCGGAGCAGCTCCCCTACAAAGACAGGCTGAGAGAGCTGGGGTTGTTCAGCCTGGAGAAGGCTGGAGTAGCCTTCCAGTGCCTAAAGGGGGCCTACAGGAGGGATGGGGAGGGACTCTTTGTCAGGAAGTGTAGCGATAGAATGAGGGGCAACAATTCTAAACAGAAAGAGGGTAGATTTAGATTAGATATTAGGAAGAAATTCTTTACAGTGAGGGTGGTGAGGCACTGGAACAGGTTGCCTAGAGAAGCTGTGGATGCCCCATCCCTGGAAGTGGTCTAGAACAGGCTGGATGGGGCTTTGAGAAATCTGGACTAGTGAGAGGTGTCCCTGCCCAGGGCAGGGGGCTGGAACTAGGTGGTCTTTAAGGTCCCTTCCAACCCAAACCATTCTGTCATTCTATGATCACACCCTTGCACTCACTCCAGACACACGGACCTTCCAGCCCATGGTCTGACTCAGCTGCTGGCACTGAGACTCCCATATGGACACACTCAGACAGAACACAGCCCTGCACCCAGGAAAGAGTTAGCAGTTAATATAATAAGACAGGACAGACTGTGCTAACTGGGCACATAGCATGGGCAGAAATTATATTGACCAGCAAACTCTTTACAAACAACCAGCCCTTTCTACTACCTTATCGCTCTGTTTTCCCCTACTCACTCCTCCCCAAATCATCTAAATCCCTTCTGTTCCTATCTTTGGTTTCTTCCCTGAATAGCCCATAGTAAGTACTCTGCAATCCTGAAATTCCCTTCGCCTAGTGCATCCCATGCCTCTAGGCAGAAACGCCCCTCAGTTTGAAGGGTGCTCTAGCCCTTACTTTTCATGATGGGTGTCATGCCTAGGCCATGGAAATGCATCTCTCCTGGGAGAGCCTTGGAAGGAGCCTGGCAGGGTGCCCCCTCCTCTGAGCCCTTGGTTTGGGTTCCCGCCTGCCTTTGGGTGTCTGTGCTCCTCTGGGAGTGTTGAGATGGGCCTCTGATGGGCTGATGGCTCCTGCGGTGAGACTGGGAGCAGCCAGGGCAGGGTGTTATCGGGCTCTTCCATCTGCCGTGGCCTCCCCGTGCTCCCTTGTGGGTGTGAGCCAGGGAGCTTTTAACCTCACAGGCATGGCTATGGGACCCGCAGGTCCCCCTGAGTCTGAATTACCTGGCTTTCAGAATACAAACTGTCATCATGTAACGAAAGCTGTCCTGTATACTTGGAGGAGTTGGCAATATGAAGCTGCATCAGAGCTGCCATGAGAGCTACCTGCTCTGTTCCCCTGTCTGACATTGTCTGTTTTATTCAGTTGCCAAACAACAGAGCACGAACATCAACCAAAAAAAAAATCTGTCATGCAGCCAAACTATGGGGAGAAGGGAAGAGGAGAAAGGGAGAGAGATGGAACTGGAAGCTATCCCAGTCTAGGAGATGCAGAATGAAGATGTGTGGAAGTCAAAAAAGAAGAAGAAGACAGTACAAAGTTATTAATACCATACTTTGATAAAATCAGGAAAAAAGGATGTAAAATCTATATCAGTTAGTAAGAGTTTCCAGAATTCAAAATTGTATCTCTAGAAAACAGAACATTAATTCAATCACACTTCAACACAGGCTTTTGGCAAGCTCTTGATTAACTTACACGTTTGCAAAAGTTAAAATTCCCCAGGTACAGATAACATATACATCATAAAGGTTTTCCAAGACTTAGTGCCAAGTAATACATTTTAACAAGAAATATTTTTGATGTTGATTCCTAGGAAAGATATTTTATTCGATTGTTTGTTTTAGATCACTGAAATTTGCTGCTATTCACATGAACTAAAGCCAAAAGAATTATGACTATCCCATCTACTTAGCAATCACTTCATAGCTATAACCATAGACAATTATTACAGACAGTTAATACTTTAAAGTATTTAACACTATCGAAAGCTGTGCCAGGTACTATTGAGCACATAAAATGCCCAATATTATCACAAATACAAACGACAGAATGTGAGGAAAAAAAATGTACATGAACATGGAGCACACCACCACTTCCAAGATGTACGTACATAAAATTGTGTAGAAAAGTTTTTAAATTCTCCAATATATAAAGATGAAACTACTAAGGTATATGTTATTGGGCCACTGGGCCAAAGGCAAGATTTACTATTAAAATAGAATACATGTATCCCCATGTCACATTTATAGTATAATCAGAGCCGATGGATCCACCTACTTCTTCTTGCTGTAAGCAGAATTAAATTAGAAGCAAAATAATGCAAACTGCTTCTCCCTAGACTATCCATGCAACATTTTTCTGCCACAGAAATATAGCGCAGGAATTATCTATGGAAACCTCACATTAACACACAGTTCATTTTCCCCAGCCTCTTCAGGAAAGAAGAGACCACTCTGGCCTTCTAACACATCTTGCATTTTAAAATATTGTGCTGTGAAGAATATTGCTCTCTTAACACAGTTTCAGCCTCTTATTTCTGACTCTTACATAAAAGCATGTATTGCAGCATCCTTCAAACATATTAAAACTCCTTAAGATCTGAGTAGAGCCTTATTCAAGTCCTTCCTTGCTATACACACAAGCAGTTGATGTGACTGAAGCCATTTAATGTTTTGTCACTATTGCACAGAATTGGATAGACCGCCTCCAACCTCTATCATGCAACCTTTGTTACTGCCTGACAGAATTACATCTTTTTACCAGTTGAACTGTAATCCCTCCTACCTCTAGTTCCCTACATACATTTTTTCCTTGAACTCTAACCTTGTTTTGCCTCTACGGGAACCTGGTAATTTGTACAGGCTTTCTTTTTTCTGTCCTCTATCTTAGCAGAGTGTCCTAGCCACTGAATGAGCTTCTAGGTTTTTTTTTCTTCACTGCTGAATTAATCTCTCAGGATCCCATCCTAGGACAAAGGTGGTCTTCCTCCTGGAAATGAATTCTCTCCTAAGAATGTTCTACTAGTCATCTTTATCTCATCTGAGGCTCCTTCAAGGAGTCTCGCCATATTTAAAAAAAGCAGTAATTGTTTGCAACAAGTTTCAGGCCATGTTCTGAACTTCCTTGCCTGTGTTGTTTTCCTCACTTATCAAACCCTGAGGTATGTTTGAACAATAATAAGCTGAAAAGACAAGAGATGCTTCCATGGTACAGAGTAAGGATGTTTATTTAGAGTATACCACAAACTTGCACCAAAGCTAAGAAAACAACAGGTCATAGGGCTGAAGAAGGCTTTTAAGACAATCAGTTCAGTCTTCTGCCATTGTCCCATATGAAAAATAGTTTAGGTTTCTTGCCTCTGCCTGTGAGCCTGAACCAAAACTCTGTTGCTCTGTTAGCTTGCTTACCTAATACTCACAATATTACATATGTAATTTATAACTAGGATGAAGATAAAATCCGTGATGTCAAGTCTGTTTTGGACTGGCTGCAAAAACTGAGGCATTTATTATGTCCATATCATTTGCTGATTAAGACAGGATGCATGTTAAAAAAATTACATCATGTTCAATTCATTAGTTAAAAAAGTTTGCTTATTTTCAACTGCTAATGCCAGTTCCTCAAAGGAAATATCTCAAACATCCCAAATAAATGTATCTTACTTAACTGGCAAGTTGCCAAACATGCTTAAAGATCTCAGAGCTCTAAATTCTTACCCTCTAAGTAGTTTCCATTGTACAACAAAGATACGGTGGCTGCTTTTCTAAGAAAAAATAACATGTAGGGAGTCTGCTTGCTTAAAGAAAAGAAAAAAGACAGACGGAGTGCTAGATGAAGGACTGTGTGCCTTACTGTTCTGTCATTACACAGACGAATCATGATTAAAAAAAAATCCAGGGAAAAAGAATCCAGCTACAAATCCATTTCTGGGAAGCAAATGTAATGGAGTTAAGTATTTCAGAGCGTATACTGTACATAAAGAAATTACTATACCTAAGCATTTCAGTCTAGCCTGGAAATAAGAAGGGTCAAAAGAACTCTTGACGGTAACCATGACTGTAGTACAAAAAAAAAATATTTAAATCAACTTGTAAAAGAATACAAACATCATTGAGCCAAATGTAGCAGGAACACATTTTCTGGTTCTGCCAATGTCAGGACCATACCAAAGCAGAGCAGAGTGTGGCCATGTGGGTTTTCAGGACATGTTTATCGGAAAATAGCACAAAAGCCTTCAGCGGTGCCAAGGGGCATGGTAAATTAAATAATTTAATGAGAAACACACAGAGAAAGTGCATCTGATATTTACTCATTACTGAAAGTGAATTTGATGTTTGCTCATGGTTTCTCTGTTTTGGCTGACCCATGGTTTGCTTAAGCCTACAGCAACTGAAGTCGTGGGCAGCCTGAGTGGGCAGAAAGTGAGCATGGCACCTCTCTTCTACTGGTATAAGACCACTGAGAGGATCGCTAGGAGTAAATGCATCTTCAGCTCTGGCATCGTCTGGCTGCAGCAAGTGGCTCCCTTATCCTGTACTCTGTCTTTGAGTGGAGGGAGAAAAAAAGGAAACATAGCAGAGACTAAGATTTTAAAAGCGTAATTGCAGAAATCACGACACACTCCACAATAATCCCAAAGCTGGAAATCTACGGATAGTTGGCAAGAAGCTTTCAGTGCAGCACATTTCTGGAAAAAAAACCCCAAAACCTTAGCCATCTAAACAAAGAATGCTAACTATTTCTGTAAGTTCTCCCAGGCAAAGTCTAACATCGTGGCATCTTAATATGTGGTACAGAGTCTTTGCTTTGGCCCAACATCTTGTTTTCAAAGAATTGTAATCTCAGCTTTCTATTTTTGTTTTCTTATTGCTGTGGTAAAAGATTTGTTTTGCTAAACCTGAATCTTCTCTTCTGGCTGTGACCTGAGTAATATGTCTTTCTTTTCAAGGAAGACTTGTATCTGTCCTGAAGGATTTTATGATTAACACAAAGAAGTCCCTTTTGTTATTCATGAACAGGCTTCTATCTACACCAAATCAGGAATTCCTCAACATGACCAAGCTAATAGTTAGAACAGGCAGATACCCATCAGTTATTTATGCCTTGCTGATATAACTCCCACACATCACTACAAGCATGGACAATTCACAGAAAAGACAATGAAGTGACTGCTTTAAATGAAGAGGCTGCTTTAGAGTATGTGCCTGAGTCTGGAAGGAATCAAAACTGCTTTAGTTACAGCTGTTAATTTACCATGAAACCACATTTCAATAGCAGAAAATACAGGATCAATAGTTTTCACAAACAAGTGTGTTGTATGTAAAAAACATGGGTTATCAATATGGTGGGGACTTTCTTCTTTCTTCATTACACACAGACTGACCAGGATTGTTTATTTAACTAGAGTGCAAAGCCACAAACTGCTACTCCTCATTTCCTGTGTGTGATAAAGTTCTTCAGTGCACTGCCTCATGGTCCATGATCTGTGCTGTTGATCCTTGGCCAAGACACAGCTATTGCACCTGCAGAATGGTGCACTTCTTGATCAACTCAGAAAAGAGGTCTCTTTGCCATTGGCACATCACCAAGGCTACCTGTCCTAGAAGTAAAAGGTGCCCCTGTTAGAAGGCAAACAGCTGGGAAGGCAGCAGCAAATTAGGGGATTGGGGACAGAAAGAAGAGCAATAAGTTCCCAAACAGATAAAACTAAAGAAAGCCCTTGGGTGTGTAATTGAAGCCTTGCCAAAACATGTTTAACAACTTTTTGAAGGTAAGAAATACCACTTGTAAAGACTTTTTGGTCAGGGGCTTCCTGGTTCACTAAGACAACATGATTGAATTGTCGGCAGGGGTCAGAGGGAATATTTTTATCAGATGCAGAAAGCTCTCTGGCACTTTAGAACGTGTACGAACCTGAAGACCCACTACCACAATAAGATGGGGGGAGGACACAGAGAGCTGTATCAAAGAAACCAGCTAAGGTGAGAGGTTAAAAAAACCCACATACATCATTAGACATGGCTCCTTTACTTAGCTTGCTGCACTTGGGAGAACACTTAAGACCCCCTAAACATTATTAACTACTGTGGTAGACAGCGTCTTCTCTAGGTTACAGTCTGCACTCCGGGGCTTTTAAGAGGGTTTGTGGGACAAGACTACACAAGCAATTGAGAACTGATAGTAAGACTCTATGTACACTGCTATTACTGATACTATTGCTATGCACTGCTACTATACACCATTGCTACTTACATCACGCTAATGATGCCTTGTGACTATTGCTTCTGGAAAAGAAGATGGGATGTTTTAAAAACCAGCCTATTCAGATTACATCGAATGGACTAGCCAGGAGAGGAAGAGAATTCATTCATTTGAAGTTCTTTCATAGAAAAAATTACAGCAGTTTCTTAGTATCAGACTACATAGGCAGATAAAGCACAAAGGGGACAATTCTACATTTTATCCTTCAAATCAAGAAGATCCAAGTCAGCATTTGACTCTCCTAACTGATTTTTCAGTCAGCTTTGAGAATAATGTGAAGGTAGATTTTATGCAAAGGGCAGAATTAGAGTGTATATCAATAAAATATATAAACAGAGGATTAATCATCATTCTGGAAAATCATGGTTCTTCTTCCAGATACAAAGAGACTTTATT
This sequence comes from Rhinoptilus africanus, assembly GCA_013400135.1. Taxonomy (NCBI): domain Eukaryota; kingdom Metazoa; phylum Chordata; class Aves; order Charadriiformes; family Glareolidae; genus Rhinoptilus; species Rhinoptilus africanus. Next base: position 8,180 of record VXBO01014970.1, on the reverse strand, counting down.
CTGCAATTAATTTTCCTAAACACCATATTCCAGTGGGATGCATAAAGGAAATAACCAGGGCTTTTTTACTTTCTGCCTATAGTGAATTATAGGCATATTTGCCCTGATCCACAAAAAGCACGTAAGAGAAAGATACGGTACAATGATTTAGCTCAAGTCAGTTAGAGCACGTTAATTAAAGGAATATCTAACAAATTTCAAAACTTTATAAGGCTTTAGCAACATTTTACTAAGTAGAATTAGCCCTCTATCGCTTCTTGGTTTTAGACAGTACTTTCAAGTGCAGCCGTTTCAGCAAAAAATATTTATTTTGCTTTTCTGCCATCTTGTGGCTTAACCGCAAAATGCACTTAAAAAAAAGGAGGTACAATTGCTGGTTTGTGAAGAGATTGCTTTTTAAATATTATTTGGCCTAAATTCTTCTCCAGACCACCACCCCATCTCCCTAAACAGCACCGCAGCTGGCGACAGAATAAATCATAAGTCCAACGAGTTTCTCCAGCAACTTGATCCCACAGAAAGAAATACGCCAACTAGCCCAGATCCCACCGCAGGGGCAATAGGTGATTCTCTCTTCCAGAGACTGCTCCCTGGACCCAGGTAGTGACTGTCTTACTGCCTTCACATTTTTAATTTAAATATATTAGTTTGAAAGTGATTATGTGAGAAGTGAGCTGAATGCTAGTCTGGCTCACTCATTAGCTGAGAGAAACGCTATCAGAGCTATACCAGTGAAACACCGAAGATTTTTAGCTACACTTCTCACCACCTGGAAAATTGCATTTTGGGAATATGTATGAGTGCTAAGAATCCAACTGTAGCCTTTCAAACTTATTTTGCATTTACAGGGAATGATCAAGACAGTTGATTTAATACAGCTGACTTAATACTGCTCATACTAGGCACAAAAACATTAAACCCTAATGCCTTTTCCACAGTCATATGTGGGCCAACCAGCACAAAATAAATACGCTTTCTTTCCATCACCCTCTGATGGAAAAGTAGCACATTGTACACTTACTCAAATGCAGCCAAAGAAGTCAAACAACTGGCTGAAGATAAGACATGAAGAATATTGGAGGTTTTCTAAAGAGGTTTTTTTTGTGTGGCTTATTTTTAAAAAAGAATTGCAAGAATCACTATCTAGCTGACTGTGTAGAATGGGTCCACTGACTGAACTGCCCAACAGCAAAACAAAGTTCAGTTCTTTGTTTTCTTCATACCTGTGACGTACTTCAATGAAAAAAACGTTTTGCCCACACTGGATTAGAAAGATCCTCCTACCATCCATGTATAGTCAGTTGGATTTAGGGGTTCATGTGACAGCTAGTGGGTGAATATTTGTCCATGTTTTTAGCAACAAATAAACTCTTAAGAGTCAAGATTTCACCAGCTGGGTTCCAAGACAGTCAGACTTCTCCCGCAGTTTTCCTGCCAGTTGAAATGCTATGCAAGTATGACTGGAAACACCAGGAATGGTTGAGAAAACCCTTCTGCTGTCTGTTATTTGTGTTATTGAGTGAGACGCTTCCTGGGCCATATCACTTCAGATCAGTCAGTAGAAAGTTCCAAGAAAAAAATTGTTTTAGTTAAATATCAGGCCTGCTGTGCAACTTACAGAATGATCTGTGCAGGACATTTCAAGACTGTGGTTATCGAAAGCAGCTTCTTCTGGAAGTTCAGCTTTCAACTGTTCTACTTACAGTTGAGTTACAAACTTGTATACTCATATTTTTTATTTGCCTGACAGAGAACATGAGGTGGTTAGAGAGATGAAAAAAATAACTTGGGAGTCAACCGCAGATGAAAAGTAACTGCAGCATTTCTCACAAGATCCTCATAAAGAAGCAGTTGAAGTACTGTCTGGATGAGCAGTCAGTCAGGTGGACTGAAAAATGGTTCAGCTGAGGCTCAGAAAGTGGTGGTCAGTAGCACAAAGTCTGGTTGGAGCAGTGTGCCCTAGGGGTCAATACTGGGTCCAGTCCTGCTTAACATCTTCATTGATAATCTAGATGGTAGGGGAGAGAGCACCCTCAGCAAGTTTGCTGATGACACCAAACTGGGAAGAGGGGCTGGTACACCACAGGCTCATGCTGCCATGCAGAGGGACCTGGACAGGCTGGAGAAATGGGTTGACGGGAACCTCACGCAGCTCAACAAGGGGAAGTGCAAAGTCCCGCATCTGGGGAGGAACAACCCCAGGCACCAGTCCATGCTGGGGGCTGCCCAGCTGGAAAGCAGCTTGGCAGAAAAGGCCCTGTGGTCCTGGAGAACACCAAGTTGAACGTGAGCCAGGAATGTCCCCTCTACTCAGGACTGGTTAGGACACCTGGAGTGATGGGTCCAGTGGTGGGTTCCCTGCTATGAGAGGCATGGACATACTGGAAAGAGTCCAGCAAAGGGCCATCAAGATGACGAAAGGACTGGAGCACCTTTCACTTAAGGAAAGGCTGAGAGAGCTGGGACTGTTCAGCCAGGCAAAGACAAGGCTTAGGAGGGA
>VXBO01014968.1:55753-66014 GCA_013400135.1 Rhinoptilus africanus | reverse complement strand
CTTTTTACCCCCAGTGTAGGTGTCTCATTTGGCCGCACTACCATTTATTTCTAGTCCCAAACAGCTGCGCATTGTTGTTTTTGTCTATCTATCACCCTTGTATCGGTATCCTTCCAACCTGTCTGAAAGGTAGAAGGCCTGAGGAAGCCCAGTGGTAGAAACAATTTAATATTAAGCACGGGCAGTGGTCGGAGCGTGGCACAATAGGATATTAACTCCCTGCCCTTCTCTGCAGATGTTCTGCCACAGTGACGAGTCTCCCCTCAGAAATGAAACGGTCTACCTAACAGTTGACACCGATGACGAGGAGACACACCTGTCATTCCTCACAGATGAGAACGGAGAAGTCCACTTCTCTTTGGATACCACCAGCTGGAACAGCACACTGGTTTCTCTGAAGGTGAGCATCAGCCACGGGAAAAGGAGGATAAAGAGCAGGTAGACTGAGGAAAGGGATAGAAAGCAGAAAAAAATTGAGGTTTTGGAGCACAGTTCTCTGGCTCCTCATCTCATTTGTAGAAGCGTCTCTACTCTTCAGTGCCATCTCCCCGAGGAAACTGGAGGCTGTGCTGCAACACTTCAGCCAAATGGTTACCAAAGGTGCTCTGCTGTCCTGAGCTGGAGCGTGATCCTAATCTTTTGTATCTCCCCTCACCTTCCTTTGGCTCCACTAAAAACATCTGTTAATCTGAACACTGTATCTGAAAAGGAGGAAATCTCCTCTTCCTCCAGTGGGACACGTTGGAAGTGGCTCATTGTTCCCAGCCTGGCAGTACACCCATCTTCCCGCTATCTGCATTTCTGCAGCTGATGTGGGATTCATGCCCAACCAGTACAATCTCCTACTGCCATCAGTTTCTCAGAGTCTTGAACCATTGCTCCAAAGGTTTTTCCCTGAGACCCTCAGTCTATCCAGGGTGACATTCCCTAATTTCATTTGGGCTGGATTTGGTGGTTAGTGGTTCTGTAATCTGGGATGTAGAATTTTGACCCCAGTGAGCCTGGAGACAGGCTCAAGTCCTTGTTCCTCGGCTTATGTCTATTGTCCACAGAGCCCTACGTTCTCTGGAGCGAAGTAGAGCTCCACCATACAAAAACTGGTCATCTGACCAGAAATGCCAACTGAAGAACTGAAAACAGAGGCGCCGTGCTGGGTTAAAGTTTGATGTGGGATGTGGAAAGATAAGGGAGGAAAAATGAGATTGTGGGCAAATCTACTTGATCTAGATTTTTGCTAAAACTTCCTAAGAGAAAGTCTCATAAGAGACTTTGAAATGCCATTTAAATAAAGTATGATTTAAGCCGACAGAGGTGTGGTCTGCCATCAGCTCGGGTAATAACTAAGTGTTTCAGCAGGGGTACAAGCTCCTTTGTATCACTTGATACTGATGACCAGCTCCTGGTTTTGTGTTCTGAAGGGTTCCTACAACCTTGGAAATCACGATGAGCAGAATTCTTCTGAAAGTCACTCAAGACTCGAGGATAGCTTCCACTGGCTTAAAGCTTTCTACTCAGAGAGCAACAGCTTCCTTGAGATAAAGGCCAGGAATGATGCGATGCCCTGCGACCGAGAGCAGGAAGTGCAGGTGGATTATATCCTTGACCGAAATAAGCTCAGCTCTGATGCAGACCACATTGATTTCTACTACTTGGTGAGCACAGAAGACAGATGATGCTTACTGGTACTTTACCCTTTTCACATAGCACATAGATACTCACGGGAAAAGGTAAGCTGCTCCCAAGACAGTATAAATCAGTTCGTAAGTTTTGTTCTGCCCAGTCGTCCTCCTGTTTTCCAGTTCCTGGAGCTGCTCCTAGACCCCACTTTGTTAGGAGTGCCTTGACCTAAGCTTGGGTGATAAATGCCTGCCATTCACCCTACTTTCTGTGATGTTCACATGGGTGACAGTGGAGGACTAGCCTGGTTTCTGCCCAGCAAGTATGGCCCAGACCTCCATCTGTCTGTGAGCTAAGAGGCAGACTCTGGAGCAGCTGCCCTCCTCTGGCCCGTGTCTTCACAGGAAAATTCTTGAAATTGCACAGGGCCTTGATGCCCTCCAGAGGTATGTGATCATGTTTTGATGAAGTCCACTTTCAAGAGAGTGAGTCCAAAGCAAGAGTGTGACTGCAGCCTAGCTGAGAGGTTGTGACTATCTTTGTTACTGAACTGGGNACACGCTCCAACACCTCAATGTCCTTCTTGGATTGAGGGGCCCAAAACTGAACGCAAAGTCAAAAAGTACTGTATCCCAGTAATGTGAAGATCAGAGTTCACTGAGCCTCAAGAGCAGCTCCTGTTTAGCTCCAGACATAACTCCGGCTTTGCAACAAGCCGTGTCGTCTTGTTGCCTAACCAGCGCCTTTCAGTACCCTCCCGGCTGTGCCATCAGCATCTCTGCAGCTGAGCTGGTCATGTCCTGCCAGAGGAACTTCTGTGGCAACATCTGCAGACATCTGTCCCTCTTGTGCTTTTCCCACTCTCCTCATGCCTTCAGAATTCAGGCTGCTGAATGGCTCTTCTCTTTGGTCTTCAGGTGATAGCAAAAGGCAAGATCCTTTTCAGTGGGGAGAAGAAGGTGCGAATTCTCCAGCATGAGGGTGAGTAGAATGGCATGAAGTTAAGTGCCTCATAACACATCCCAGAAAAGCGCCACCGCTATCCAGTGACAATCTCTGCAAGTCTTATTCTTAGCCACAGGTGGGAAGTTATTGAACTGAGTTCTTATGGTGGTCCACCTCATTAGACCAACACAATCTCCTCTCATATGCAGTTTAGTGTCCTTCTAGGTCACTGTCCTTCTTCTGCCTTGTCTAATTGATCTAATATCCAAGCTTATGACTTTACTGCTAGTTTGTATCTTTGGAGAAGACGCAAAATTTGTGTAGCTTGCCTGTTTACCTAAGGTGCGGTAGGGAAGAGGAATTTTTTTGCCAACTTTGAGCCAAAGAAGTGGCCGGTATGCTAGGTTTATTGCTAATTTTTATCAGCGTCTGTGTGGGGTGTTCTTATCTACAGATAGAAATTATTAAATTCTTTCTTTTGATTCTTATCGTGTGTCCTACCCCAATGAGCTGATGCCATTGAACACTTTCCCTTTCTTCCTTGCTGCTGTCTTGTACAGATCTGCGGGGCTCCTTCTCATTGACTCTGACCATCGGTAATGTCTTCCTGCCTGACATCAAGCTGCTCCTGTATGCAGTCTTCTTGGACGGAGAGGTGGTGGCTGACGTGGAAGAGTTTGAAGTAGAAAAGTGCTTTAGACACAAGGTGAGTAGAAACACAGAGTGTGATGGCATCACCCATGTGCTCTGGCCTACTGTGGTTCCTGGTCCTGTTTTATCGCCAGCCAAGTGGTGTAAGCTGGATACACGCCAAACCAGATGGACAGTATTTTTATCTGGGAAACGACACAGGTAACCTCCTGCCTCCCTGAATTCCTAGTCCTACCCTCCCTGACACCAACTGCCAAGCTTTTCCCAAGGAGCAAACCAGGTCCCCCCTTGAAGTCTGTTTTCTCCCCCCCATTCCCTGTGACTTGGGAACACACTGTCCCCCGTGCTCTCCCGAACACAAAGGAGAAGCCTGTGTGCTTAGCTCCCAGTGAGAGCTCTGGGTCAGAGGGTTGTGGATGTGTGGGGGTAGGGGATTGCTGGCCGGGATGCAGCCCCAGGAACCTTCCCAATGGGCTTCCAGAAGGGTCTGTCTCAGCATCTCAGCCCCCTCATTCTTTGTCTTTCCCGCTGCTGCCCAGACACCTAAGGGTCACGGAGTCCCCCTCTCCAACAATAAGCCCCCTGACTCCGTCTTCTTTTACAGGTGGCACTGGACTTCTCACACAAGGAGGAAGTTCCAGGGTCAAAAGTCAGTCTGGATCTCAAGGCAGCGCCAGGGTCCTTGTGCTCTGTCCAAGCTGTTGACAAGAGTGTCCTCCTGAAAAATAACGATACCCTAACAGCAAACACAGTGAGTGTGACCTGCGGTGGCCAAGCCCCTAGTGTGCCCTTCTCCCTCCATTCATTTGTGGGAGGATCCCACAGTCCGTCCCAGGGCACGGCGGCAGTGTTGGGCGGATGCCCTGGCATTCCCCCTCCTCAGCCTCTTCGGAGCGGTTACGTGGTGATAGGGGTCCTCATGCATCAGCCCTGCGCCGTGGGCCTCTGCCGGGGGAGTGGTGGACACAGCACGGTGCCGCAGGGGCAGGCAGGGAGAGGAGACTCGGAGAGCCGCCGGTGCTTTCCACTTGGAGGGAGAGTGCTCAGCAGCTTTCCTGGCATCCGCCTGTCTCTCTGCCCTTCCATCTTCCACCAGGCAGTGAGGATGAACCTTCGAAATGGAATTTTGCCCCACTAGGGCCCTCCTATCCCTCTGCCCCAAACACCGCCTAATTATAACCCTATGACAGATGGCTGAGCACCTGAGCAGTTCTTCAGAAAAGAGTAGCAAGGGGCCAGCACCCAGTGCACCCTGTGGCTGCTGAGAAGTGGTTAGGATTTTGCTGGCGCCCAGGAGCATTCTGAGAATCTAGAAGGGTTGAAGAAACTCACCTTAAAGCGGCTGTGTGTTTCAGAGGAAGGAACTTAAGACTTAGGACAAAACTACTGCAAGAATTGAAAATCCCAACCTAATTCCACGATGTGTACCAGAGATAATACATATGTACATGCCTCATGAAAACTTGTAAGGTAAATTGTTATAGGAGGCCAGACTGTTACAAAGAAGCCTCACCAAATCCAGGGAGACTTGCAAGACCTGTAGATGGAACCCACAGCTTGGTCTCATGTTCCATTTTACAGGAATGCTGTTCTAGCACAGAGCACTTGCATCCTCTACCAACAGGCATATGAAGCAGTAACCATTAAATATGTAAGTCAGATGTGCCAACGCCTTGTGCTCAAACTGAATCATGTGGTTTTACCCCAATCTTGCGCCCTAGAGTTGAAATGATTGAACTGTCAGAGTTGAAAGTCTGCAGACTAAGAGCTACTTGCCTACCCCTACTCCTTGGGCTTCGTGTCCTTCAGAATAAGCCAGGCCAGTGCCACCTTCCTCAACTGCAAATCTTTATGAAGTATAATAGAGGGCTACAACCCAAATATTTGGCCCATACACATGCTTGTTGGCCAGTTCCTTTTGAAGACCTCTGTTTTTCCATTGCAGCTGTATGAGAAGATCTTTGATGACAGCTTCGCAATCGGAGGACGAGGGTTCCCTTATCACTTGGAAGACTTTGAGGCATACCCTTGTCTGCCCCAGAAGTCCAGTCTCCACAAAAAGACTTGGATGGGAGCGCCATGGTACCAAAGTGATGCTGATGTCTTTAATCTGTTTAAGGTGAGTATCTACAATTGCACCAAACTTTGCCTGAGCCAGTGGTTGCCAGTATGTCATCTTGAATGCCTACGAGAATTTACCCTCGGCAAACTTCAGCTGCCCTGACTTTCATTGCTACAAGTCATCGCCCTGGTCTTTAGTGTAGTCACACTCATTTGGGGACCATGGGGAAAGACGAAACTTATGAGTAAGCATAGTGCAAAAACGCCTGAGTAGAAAATGGCAGTGTAAAAATGAATGGACTTCGTTTAGGCTACCATATTACAAAGGGCAAGAACATCCCAGTAAGACCTGAGCACCTCACCATATTTTGACCGATAGCTGTTTGGCTATTATATTATTTGCAAAATTCTTTACTCTGCGTTTCATTGAGCCTCTTCTTACTTCTCCTCAAAGCATTTTTACTAAAAAGCAGCCCTTCACAGCCTGGCTTTAAAGCTAACTGTCAAGACAAATGGCAACGTAAGCCAATCTGCTAACAAGCACAATAGCCAGGAAAAGATTAACAATATACCTGCTAACTGAAACCCAAGTAGGGCTGCTTCTGAGAGAATGCTGTTTAAAGAAATAATATGCAAGTGAAATCACCTCAAAACAGCCAGTCAGATCTTCCCATTCTAAAACTGTGCAGAGCTTTAAAGCTTAATTCTTTTCTCTTACGTTTTTCATGGGTTAAATGACATTATTAGGGTCTATATGAAGGGCAGATCTTGTTGACATTTACTTTTATGAGAAGTAATAATTGGCCTCAGTATTCCCCAGAAGCTGGTTTCCATTGCCCGGAATTTGAGCCTGTAAATCTACGCACGTGTATATAAAAAAGCAGCGTTTTAAAGTGTTTCAGCTACCGCCAGACCCGTTATGATACCTGCTATCACGAGATGTTTTCAACGTTCCTTGTTCCCTTTTATTTATAATTTCTTTACTCTCTTCACTCTTTTCCCAGCAATTGCGCATGAAAGTATTAACCAACACTAGAATCAAGAAACCCGTTTCCTGTACGCGACCAGCCTTTGAGAAAAAGATATATTCTAGAAAAGAAAATGTTGTTGGTAAGGAAGGGACATGTCCATCTCCTTGCCTGAAGGGTCTGTCCTCTCCCAGTTCTGGCCAGCCTGCAGCTGAGGGAGCTGACTTTCACTCTGCTGCGTCTCTCGTTCGCGTAGGAGAGGGACAAAGCTTGTGTCCAGTTCAATGGACCTGATTTATAAATCACAGACAAAAGCTCAAATCTCTGTGCGTGATTGGCTGTCCCTGTGTTCTGTGCTCTTCACAGAAAAATAAAGTATGCTCTTCACCAGCACTTTCACACATTATTTAAAAGCCTGCGACTCCGTTTGAGCATGCTGTCTCCCTCTGGATCCAGACCAAACTTGCTGGATCTGTTAGACTGAGCCTCAGGCTAAACTCCATCCAACCTTGGCTACCTAAAGCTGTGTTCCCCAAAGATACAGGCACTGTGTCAGATGCTCACTGAAGTGACAGCCCTTCTTGTCTTTCCACGACTCTTGTTCTGTGCCACAAAGCATTTACGGTTTGCGTTAGATTGCCTGGGAATGAAGAATTAATTTCCCCTGTAGCTACGTATGCCGTTTTCTGAGGTATCACTTGATTTTCTGCAGAAAATCATGTTAGCCGTGGTGATTCTGCACATCATTCTGAGAACACAAAGAAGCCAAAACCACGGACACTTTTCCCAGAGACCTGGATTTGGGATTTGGTCTCCGTTGGGTTGGTAACAGCTTCTACCTGCCTTCCCCAGAGAGACGCCTAGAGACTTCCGATTGCTTCTGAGCAAGTGCTCTTCATTCTCTTCCTCCTGTAGGGACGAGGGGCAAGCATCTCTCCAAGCTGCTGTACCTGACACCATCACCGAATGGAACGCCAACGCCTTCTGCGTTGCCGATATCGGCTTTGGGTTCTCTCCTCTGGCTACTCTTAGGGTCTTCCAGCCTTTCTTTGTAGATCTGTCACTGCCGTACTCAGTGATCCAAGGAGAGACTTTCAGCCTAAAAGCCACTGTCTTCAACTACCTCAAGGACTGCATCCAGGTGAGTATTCTCTGAATGACATGGCCTCTGTTGGGGCAAAAGCTTGAGCCCAGAGGTAAGCTAGGAGCTTCTCCGGAGCTCTGGCAACTGGGCCACAAAGCACAGCCTGGCGCTCCACGATGCACGGTGTTGGCTCCTTCCTGCAGTGCCTGGCACTAATGCCGTGCCGATGTGTGCTTGTACGCCCCACCACATCCAGGTGCGCACCACCCTCACAGAGACCCCAGAACTGAAGGTGAATGCCTGTCCAGGCTGCCAGTTCACCAGCTGCCTCTGCGCCAACGAAGCCAAAACCTTTGGGTGGACTGTGACAGCCACCAGGCTGGGTGAGGCGGAGCAGAGGATGGGTGGCGGGGTGGGATTTTCCCGCCTCTCCCGATGCCCGTAGGTACAGCTGTCCGCTACAAGTGCTCCACCATGTGCCCCTGTGCTCCTTGCAGGCAAAGTGAACGTCACCGTGAGCAGCGTGGCAGAAGATTCGCACCCTCTGTGTGCTAACAGGGTTGCTGTGACGCCTTCGCAAGGAGAGAGAGACACGGTGATAAAACCTCTGCTTGTGAAGGTTAGTAGAGAACCTACTCACCTACCTCCTTGTGAAGTGGAGAACACCTGGGGACAGTGCATCATCCCCTGAGGCAGTTAACAAGGTGCTAAGAGGAAGCTTAACCCCCTCCTTGGAAGCGGAGAAGTCTGCTGAGGCATGGTGACCTGCCTTCCCTGCCTTCCCTGTCTAAACTACTCTATCTCTGTCTCCAGCCAGGAGGTGTGTCACGGGAGAAGACCCAAAACGCCTTTCTCTGTGCTGCAGGTAGGGGACAAAAATCCCTGATCATGAGAGCAAGATGGGAGGGACAGGGCTACCGCAAATACCCAGAGGCGGAGGGAATTTGTCAGAAAGCAAGTGTTGGCGGCACCATTCCCGCCTGTGAGAAGCATCACTGTATTTTGTCCGTGTCTGCCGTCTACCTGGCAAAGTTTCCTGTCTTGGGGAATTTCTTTGCAAGTCTCGGCTGCCGCGACTCAATGTCACACCGAGTCGCAGAGGGGCCTCCTTGGGATGTTACACTTGTGTGTGATACTTCTCCCATGGGATAAATTTCTGGGTTCTGCCTTCCTCAGGTAACACCGTCTCTGAAGATTTCTCCCTGGCGCTACCTGCAGAAGTGCTGGAGGGATCTGGCCGAGCCACTTTCTCTGTGATTGGTGAGAAAGGTTTTCCCTGCTTTTGGGTCCCCGGCGGGAAGAGTTTGTGCAGCGCTTTGGCCTTAATGATGCATCAACCCAATAAACTGTAGGGCTGTGATGTTGGCCTCAGAAATGTCGATCAAATAATCTTTTTCAATATTTGTTATCAATATTCAATATCTATTCCTCTCATAAAGAATAACCCTGGGTGATCCCCAAGTGACGGGATATCTCCTCTGACTTCTGTCACTGCGATCCACCTACGTGAACCAAACCCATCCCTGCGGATTTCCGCCTGATTTACCTCTATAATTCTTTTCCCTCCTTGATACCCACTCAGGAATGACAGCTCCCTTCACCTTTCTTCAGATTCCCTCATCTTCACACTCCCTCATCCCAGAGCCATGATGTCTTCCCTTTCCACGCTGGACTAATCCGGGAGGGGTCAACAGAAATCTTGATCATCTCCATTCAGTGAGGGGCTGGTTTTTTTCCAGGATCCCAGTAGAGTTTAGAGAAGGCAGCAGTCCCTTCATTTCATACTGCTGAATTTCTCTGCTTTTCCTTTCTCCTCACCCCGCACCTCAAATTTAAGGAGACATCATGGGCCCAGCGCTGGAAAATTTAGACCACCTGCTAGACCTGCCCTTTGGCTGTGGTGAACAGAACATGGTTCAGTTTGCACCGAACATCTTCATACTCCAGTACTTGGATAAGACTAAACAACTGGACCCAGAAATTGAAGATAAAGCACTGATGTTCCTGAGAACAGGTAAACACAGTCCTTCTTCCTTCTGCTGCAAAATGAAGGTGCTATAAATCAAGTGTGGGGCACCGGTGGGGAGGCGGAAGGTGGGAGTGGGAGCGCTGCCAGAGGAAGATGTCACAGAGAATAAGGGAAATGTCTGATAAAAGGAAAAGCATGTTTCTGAAGAAGGAGGACGGCTGTCTCTGCCTGTTATTGAAGTATTAAGTCGGCTTTTCCGAGAAGGGTGTGCGTAATTAATGATCTCCATCATTACGTGATACCTGTGGTTTATTCCGTTATCAGCCCGAGGCAGACAAAGTCCCTTGTGGAAACAGGGCATCACCTGCTATTATTTGGAATAAAGAGTGGCCTTTGGGGATAGATAGAAGTTTGGTAGCTTAGTGTTTCCCTGTGTTTTAGGACAGGTATTGTGGGGGCACGTCAGCTCTGCCCAATATAATCTGAATTTAATACGGTGCCCTTGTCTGTGTCTCATTTTGCAATGGGCCTCACATTCCAGCCTGCTGGTCCTTATCCTGCTATGCTGCAAACTCAGCAGCCTCCCACGGATAGCATTTCACTCCTTCTCCTTCCCTCCTTCTCTCTTGTACTGTGAGTTGTGACGGATATCTGGGAGAGGGTGGGCTAATGGCAGCAGCAGAGGGGCGCGGTGGAGGGTACACAGTGAGGCCCTATGGAAGGGGGAGGAAGAGCAAACGGATGCAGACAGCGTTCTGCCCTCTGAGCTTAAAGACACCGCCTTGTCACTTTCAGAGAGTCACAGAAGGGGTGAGGTTGGAAGGGACCTTTCAGATCATCAAGTCCAACCATTAACCCCCCCTGACAAAAACCCCTTCTAAACCATGTCCCTCAGCACCTCATCTACCCTTTTCTGAAACACCTCCAGGGATGGGGAATCCACCCCCTCCCTGGGCAGCCTCTTCC
>VXBO01014968.1:36588-55619 GCA_013400135.1 Rhinoptilus africanus | reverse complement strand
GAACCTCATGCCATTGGCCTCAGCCCATCGATCCAGCCTGTCCAGATCCCTCTGCAGAGCCAACCCCCCCTCCAGAGCAGATCCATGCCCACCTGGTTTAGTGTCATCTGCAACATCCCATAAACATCCCATCTGTACATCCCATAAAAAGTACTCTCTGAGCCCCAACAGGCTAGCTGTAGTGCTGAAAAACAAGATTTCATATTGGCCCCCTCTAGGAAAAGTCTTCTCACTCCTACCTCTCTTTCCAATCACAGCAAGGTGCCTGTGAGAGATCCCTGGGGCACAGGGAGACATGAAGTGGCGGAGCACGTCCCCGGCAGGGCAGATGCCCTCAGTACCACTCTGCTGCGCAGCCAGGCGGCACCCTTCGGCTGCTGCTTCCTGTCGTGCTGGCGCTGTGGGATGTACGGGGAATTGCGGGGTAGCCGGTCTGCCTCAATGTCTCTGACTGTAGGGTCTGGTGAAGTCTCTTGTTGGGAAGCCTTCTTCCCACAGCAAGGATACGGGTTGGAATACTGCAGGTCCTCGCACTGAGAACTGCATCTTGGCACCTGTCTCCATAGGTTACCAGCGTCAGCTGCTCTACAAACATGATGATGGCTCCTACAGTGCCTTTGGGAAAGCTGACAACCAGGGCAACACATGGTGAGTGACCGAAGTTGGTACTGTCACCCTAAACCTACCGTCCTTATGGAATTCAACATGGGCAAGTGTCGGGTGCTGCCCCTGGGGAGGAATAACCCCCTGCACCAGGACAGGGTGGGGGTGACCTGCTGGAGAGCAGCTCTGGGGAAAGGGACCTGGGAGTCCTGGTGGACAACAGGATGGCCATGAGNGCCTGGAGGCGTTCCTGTGCCCCCTGCTCTGGGTGACCCTGCTCTGGCAGGGGGTGGGACTGGGGGGTCTCCAGAGGGCCCTTCCAACCCTGTGATCCTGTGATCCTGTGATCCTGTGATTCTGTCCTGGATGATTCAGCTCCTGTTTGCAACCTGGATTCCTTCGTGCTGTGCTTACAGGCTGACAGCGTTTGTAGCCAGGTCCTTTGGCCAAGCCAGCTCGCACATTTACGTCAATAAGGATCACATAAGAAGTGCTCTGCTCTGGCTGCAGAAGCACCAGCTGCCCAGTGGCTGCTTCCAGAGTGTGGGGAAGCTCTTCAACAATGACTTGAAGGTACGGCTGCCAGAAACGGGAGCGGGAGTGGGAACGGGAACACAGTGTGGGGCACAGGGTTGCGTCCCCAGGCTCTTCCACTGTGCAACAGCAGCACAAAGCAGTGTCCCCATGGCCTAGCACAGCCAAGGCAGCTTTCCAGAGCAGAATGAAAAAGCGTGGCTTGAACAGCAGGCGTTCCCTCTATGTGAGTTTTTAATCTCTGATAGGCTTTTTTCATTTTTACTCTAGCTGAAAGGCACCACGGCTAATGGTGCCAAGGCACTTCAAGGGCACAGGGAAAAATATTTTTATATTTTAGTGCTTGTCTAGAATACCCTGTCTGGATTCTCCCTCTTCTCGTGCCTTATGATGCACAATACTCCCCAGATAGGCCTGACTGTGTGCTCTAATGTGGGATTATCTGAAGACTCAGTTATCCCTCCACTGCCCAACAAGTATGACATTTCCTGAGGCCTGGCATCCCCAAAATAATCCCTGCAGTCTAGCTGAAAATACATCAAACTCTTGGTGAACGTGCCCTAGTACTCAGGTACCAAACAGCGTGCATGCAAGCGGCAATATTGGGTCCATTGTCTTTGTAAAAGTAAGAATAATCCCGATGGGATGGATTGCAAGATTGCCCGTATTAAATACAAGCCAAGCCTATGAAAGAAAGCAGGCTGCTATTTTAATGGAGCAAAGGCTACACTTTTTTTCTTAAAATTTGTATGCAGTACAACATAAAACCAGAGTGTACATGTAGGCTGTTCATCCTTGCCTGACTTTCATTAATTTCTCAGCTTCAGCTTTTTATTTGAACAGAACCCTTTTCAACAGGTTTTGCCCCCCACCCTGTTACACTTCAGAGGTTCTGCTATTTAGCGTGAACGACGCTTCTCAGCATCTCAGTCCAAATTTCCCCCTTCGTTTTAGATATAGCCTTGTCTCATGTCTGAGGGTGCAAGCAAAGCTTCCCCAAGAATGAATGTCATCTGATAGGAAAAGAGGGTCCTGTTTGCCCACACTAACAGAGCCATTCCCCTACCCAAAGAGAGCCTCTTTACCCGTACTCACTTGTAGCTTCTCACAGTCAGTTGAATTGTACGCAAAGTCGCATTGCTTCTTGTATACAAACCCTACATCATAAGAACTTTGTTCACGTGCCAAATTGTAACGTATTTAATAAAATAATACATAACAGTTTGGTCCATGCCCTTCTATGCAAAGGCACGCCTAGGCTGTATGCACAATGTGGCTCTGAGGCTGCCCTTAACGCCAGAATTTCATGACATTCAGTAAGTGAGCCTTGAGAGCTTTCCTTCAGTCCCCACATGTCCAAGAATATCCAGAGGCATGCTGCTGTACTCTCTCACGTATGCCATCCATAGGCAGTGTCAGTGGCTGTACTATGCACAGGCAAGCAGTGATTAGTTCTGTCCCTTCCTGATGTCTGTCTGTGTGACTTGCAGGGCGGTGTGGATGACACAATCTCGTTAACAGCCTATGTCACCGTTACACTGGTGGAGCTTCAACTGGAGAAGAATGTAAGTCACATACAAACACTTGCAGGGTTTAGGAGCGTGCTGCTGCTTTCATTCCTCCCCGGGGCTGTTGTTTCAGGGAGGACCCAGCTTGAGCTGGTGAAAGGGTCTGTCATGTCCCACCTTCGTACACAAGAAGCTCAACAGGAAATTTTTAACTTGGGTGAGGAGTTCGTATGGCCATTCCCAACTGATCTCAGGGGAAACAATTGCCTCTGGAAATGGCTCAGGGCTTGCAGGGAGAGGCAGAAAGAAGAACACCTTTCAGGTAGGCAACACCCCTCCTTCCGACCTGAAACATAAGCAGCGACCTTCAAGTTGAGTGCAGACTGCTCCAGCCAGGATGGGCTGATATTCCAGCCTTACTGGTACAGTTCTGAAAACACCATCATACCCCCTTGGAAGTCAAGATCCACAGCACGCAGGTCTGAGCCAGCGTGTTACCAGATGCTTCCTACAGCTGAATTCTCCAGCGTATTAACAGTGCCCTCTTCCAGTGAACCGCCCGGTCTCATCTTTATTTTCAACCCACGGCGAGTGATGCTTTGCCCACTCTACTTCACGTTCCACAGCCCTGAAAGAGACGCTGGCAGTGAAATACATCAAGGATGTAGCTGGGATACTTGAGGATTGGGGATAGGTTTTCACAACAAAAAGCAGTCCGAGGAAATTCATGGGTTTGGATTCCTTTCTCAGGACACCATGCTGGATAATGCCTTGCACTGCCTCAAGAATATAACGCTTGGTAAGACAAGCCTCTATGTCAAGGCTTTGATGGCTTATGTCTTCACACTGACTAAGGACATGGAGATGAGAGAGCAGCTCCTGGATATGCTGGAGAAGGAAACCGGTAGGTTGTTGCTGTTTGGAAGATTTCGGATTCTAGAGATAATGACTGCGTTTAAGGCCTGATATCTGTAGGATTTAATCGCAGTGATTTGGGAAATTCAATGATTCTCAGATGGGCTTTCGTGTCAGAAAATGCTAATTTATTGAAGCTGTGATAGTCTCTAGCTTTCTCAGGCCTGGGAAACGATTTCTACTCAAAAGCAGCAGAAGTGATCCATGCTTAACCTGTGTGCTCAGAGCACTCGCTGGAGTTGTGGTGCTCCCACCACTTTGCAGCAATTCTTATGTAGTGCAAGAGATCTTGCAGAGGAAACTTGCCTCACGGGGGCCATTCAGCTCTTGGTCGGGGCATTCACTTGCAGATTTCAAACCTTTTGACTGCTTCCCCATCGCTGCTCAGGGCCCTGGGGTGGATGCATCTTCTTTGTTGTGCTGCTGATCTTAGTTCTTCCTTTTGTCTCTTTAACTTGGAAAAAAATGGATTTCTATGCCAAATAAGGATGCCAGGTGGGGCATCCTTAGGTGCTTCAAAGCACCTAAGACTATGTTTAAACAGTTGGTAACTGATTTGGCTTAAGTTCTCCCCCACCTCTATTTATCCGGCAGTATGGTGAACTACACCGGGGACCGAAAAATAACACGGATGAAAAAAGGGAGAGGGGATTTTTCGACCTGACTAGCTACCGATCGATGCAGTTCACTGCATAGCCACTCCAGCTGCCCAGCTGGCTTCACAGGGTGGCTAGTGGGCAAACTGGAAGGAGTAGAATTGCACACACTTAGCGCGGCACTTTTTCACGGCTGCCTGCGAGGAAGGACGTACGGAACAAGTGACTGGAGCCTTTACATCCAGTCAGTCTGATGCATCTAACCACCAAGCTCTTTGGAAAATGCCCCCTTAAGGCCCTAGGGCTTGGAGTACTACAAACTGTGGGTCAAGTGGCAGTTTCCTTTGGCTCTTGCTTCCACTGAAAACTGTTAGAAATGACTTTTCAAGAGCCATGGTTGTCCTGCGTATTTAAATGTGTCTGTGTTCTGGCTACTAATTCTGAGGGTATGACTGCAGCCACCTCCTGCGGTCAGTTTGCCTGCTGGAGACTCTCTGCACAAGAGGGTTGTCTTCTACTGGCTAGAGACACTTTCCGTGGCTTGGTGGCTGGGATTCTGTTAGCCTCACTGGATGTCAAACAGGAGTTTGGTGCTTTTTTAGAGAATCTAGGTTAATCCGTAGGTCACCTCTAGCTGCATCTCCACGGCACCTTCTAGCACTTCATAAAAAAACTTTGTTCTGCTTATGTCACCTTGGAGGTAACAAATCACAAATCCCTCATGCAAAAAACTTCCCTTGTGATAAACAATGAGGTAACACCAGTCCAGAGAGTCTCTGAGCTAAATTCTAAAGTCTTTATCCTGGTTTTATGCAAACAAGTGATTGTGTGATTCTCATTTCAAAAGTGAAGTTTTGTTCTGAAAACTGACTTGGAATTTAAAAGCATTTCAGGTTTTCACACTTGTACCATCACAGAAGATGTCTACAGTGGCACAATTAAACTAAATTCTGAGCTGAATTCTGGTTAGTCCCCTGCTATCACTACAGCAAAACACTCAGCCAGACTCAGACACATTCATTGCCTGTGAACTTGGACCACGGGTCGGAGCCCAGCTCCGGATTAAATTGTCCCAGCCTACGGACTGCGTAGTGAGGATGCCAACAAAATACGTTGGGTAATCTCGCTCCTCCGGTAGCCTGCCAGCAATTCTCCCTCAATGAGTGAGCAATTCTTTGCTTGTACTAAAGGTACAAGTGATTGGAAATGAGTCCTAGAGCTTTTCGGCACAGGGAGCCCTGTAAAAGGGCTAGGTACAAGCCCTAGGTAAAAGCACAAATGCAGAAACAGCAAAAATGCTGTTGAGTGGGGACATACACAGAGCTGAATAAGGCTAGGACTGCACCTTAATCTAAAAGCCTCTGTTCAGAGTTAATAATTTTCTAGAGGAGTTAGGTTTGGGGCTCTGGATGTCTCTCTGTGTTTTTGAAGGAAGGAATGGAGCCTATCATAGATGGTCAGCCCTTCAGAGTGCAAAAACAGCAGGAGGGACTGGGTTCTGCACTCTGAAATGGCCCAGAAAGGCATTTTGGATGGCGCACAGGGAACTGGCAGTCCTGGAGGGGTACCAGGGCAGGAAAAGCTGTTGTTCACAGGGATCTACCGTTCTTCTCTTCCTCGTGTTTCTCCTCCCATTGGCAGAGCGCCTGACGTCACGCTCCAGTAGTGAAGAATCCTCTTCTTCTGTGATTGAGACAGTAGCCTACATCCTCCTGGCACACATCTCCAAACCAGACTTGGCATTCAACGAAGCCTCAGTGAGCAAGCTTGTGCACTGGCTCAGTGGACAAAGAAACGCCTTCGGCGGACTTGCTTCTACGCAGGTAATAAGCTGGGAAAAGTCACGGGGGAAGGAGAGAAACACCGCGCCAGGAATGCTGTGCGTGTCTCATATGCATGTCGCTCTAGATCCATCCTGTGCAGACGGGCACACCTGAGCTCTGCTTGGGAATGGGAATAACATGGGGAAAGTCTTTCTCTGTGTGGTGCAATTGGGATTAGCCGGGTTCTGGGACTGCTAAGCGCAGGGCTCAGAAGTCACCCTTTCCAGATAGTAGAAGTCACCCTGCTGCCTGTACGCTGCACGGCGTAGACCCTGCTTGAGTAAGAAGATGAATCCGGGCACAATGCCTGTGGTTCGTGCCTGACTTAGTGTGCCAGACCTTGTACCACGTCGCTCCATAGCAAAGTGACTCTCTCTCTGCCTTCAGGACACGGTTGTTAGCCTGCAGGCCTTGGCTCAGTATGCAGCCCTGATTCCTCAGGAGCTCAGAGATGTAAAGGTGACGGTGAAAGGCAAGGAGGCGCCGCCACTGGAGTTCCATGTGCACAGGAACAACAAGTTGGTCCTGCATCAGGCCCCTCTCCGAGACGTCCCAGGGATGTACAGAGTGCAGGCGAGTGGCAGCGGCTGTGTCTATGTGCAGGTGAGCATACACAAGGAGCAGCGCCGACAGGTTTTGCCGTTGGCTCTTCAAAGGTGGTTTGGCTCAAAGCAGGCATAGCCTCAAATTCTGAGTGCGGTTTGGCTTTCCAGGCAGAATCATGTCAAACTTAAAGGAGCTCAGGGACACTCTGCTGGCATGGTTTTATTGCAATCGTCTATGGTATCTTCTCAGGAATGTCTCAGCTTTGTTATCCCAAGCTACAGAGCCATGTAATTGTTAAGCGACCAGTAGATCTGAAGTCAGGAGTAATGAGATATGAAGCAGCACCTGCTTTTATATCAAACATATGTTGCTGATGTCACTGCTTCAGGAGCTGAGCACTGTGTATCTTCTGACATAGTATTTTTTGGGTTGGTATCACACGCATAGATGGGGGGTGACAAAGCACCAAGGTGTTCTTATCCCGGTACACCAACAGCACCCCATCAGCATACGTCTTATTTTTGGGGCACCTTTGATAGTGGTCTGTTGGAGTCATTCATGCAGCAAAGAACTGCAGGGTCAAGTCCACTCCCTGTGAAAACCTCCCTCACTAGCTCACTTCTATTCAGCCACCTCTTATGACGTTCACAGAGAAGCTACATGCAGCGTATAGACAAGAGGACACAATTATTTATTGCTAATGCATGTAGGCAGTAGCTAGGACTTAGACTGCTTGGCTACACTTGATATAGTCGATAAGCATGAGACACGTAATGAGTGCCTGCCGGCCAGACCGTCAGTCACCAGGCAAGTGGAAGATCGGCCTATGCTGCTCTTTGGAGGAGCACGATCATCCCTCTGGCTGAGTTGTCCTCGTCTGATTCTCCGCTCTTTCTTAAGGATTTTGTACTTGTTTTGCCAGTATTTTTCCCCTTGAGACCTATAACTACTATTATCACGTCAACAGGTAACAGTTACACTCCTTTCTCCTCGGGGGCAGGGTTTTAGCTGATGTACTTCCTCACACCTTAACAATATTTTTTTTTCCAGAAAGACTGAGACGATGTTGTACTGAATGAGGCCTCGGATCAGAGATAGCTGCGCCTCCAGGCTGAGGGTTACGTTTGTCAGGAGTATCTGATGCTTGTGCTAAACACAGAATGCCTGAACAGAAAGCACATCGGGGCCCAACTGTGTTAGCCACTGCTCACCAATTCATTAAAAGCTGGAGGCGCAGCTAGTCCTTCGGCTCGTACAGGGATGCTCCAGGGCACTTGACAGAGATGTTTTCTGTCCCACCAGACCGCTTTGTACTATAACACCCCACCAGCAAAAAAAGAAGACGTCTTTGTCCTGGATGTGGAAGCAGTACCAAGAGAATGTGATGGTGTCAGGAAACAGCTTGGCATCCATGTGTCTGTCAGGTATGAGATCCCTTGAGGCTCTTTCTTCAGGGGAAAGAAGCGGGAGCCCCAGTAGCATGACCGGAACCCCATAAAAACCTTCTGTCTGTGGAGACAAAGACACACAGGCACACTGTTTTCTCCATAGATCCCAAAGAGATTGTGAACTGAAAATTAAGGTCTGGGGAAGCACGGGAAGGCACTGGCAGAACCGCAAAAATTAACCTCCATCAGCATGGAGCCGCTCAGCAGCCCCCAGAGCACTAGGCAGCATTCCCAAGAGCCAGACCTCCTGCCTTGGGGAACGCTCAGCACTCTGGGCTGAATCGCTTGCCTGCATCTGTCTAGGATAAGTGTCTTGGTCCATATTCTCCTGTCCTGAAAGAGAACAATGCCAACGTTATCACCCTCGGTCCGTACCATCAAAGATCACTTCCTCCCGTTGTAGAGGGCAGCATGAACATTAACCATAACACATTTGCCACGCAATCTGTCTCCATACTCAACAAGTAGATGTGGGCAATCTTTTTCCTCCCCCCTCTCTCCCATCAGCTAGACAAGTTGCTGAGCTTTCACATCACCACTGAGCAGGCCAGTCTGGCAGCTTTCATCGGTATCTCCTAGAAATTCTCCTAGAGATGCCTGCCACATCTAATGTGCTTCTCTCCTGCCTTTTTTTTCAGCTATGTAGGGGACCGTGAGACCAGTAACATGGTCCTGGTGGAGGTGGAGATGCTGTCAGGGTTCATTCCTGCGAAGAGCTCCGTGAAAGAGGTAAGACTTTCCTCTGGCCTCCCTTGAAGATATGAAAATCTGTTTTCCAGATGTAGCTCAGCCAGAAATATCCAAACCTCTAAGAGCTGCTGGAGAATGGTGGCTACTATGAGGTTATCTCACTACCAGTTAACTAAGCAAGTACAGATGTGTAGTGGGCTATTTCAGCAGGCGGCTTTCCACTTGCAGAACTGATTGTGCAGTTTTTCATGTCCAGTAATGAGGACCACATACGCGTCAAGAAGTTAGAGATGAGCTGAAAAGCAGCTAGTTAGAACTATCTGGGGCGCACTGAGACCCTTCGCTGTTGCCAGTGCCATTTGTAGAGATATTCTGTGAAGAAGCAGTGAATCCCATTAAGTTGTTCAATGACATGCCTCAGTGGTCCAGGAGGTAGGAGAATATGATGGATTTTTTTTGGCTAGAAACCATCTTTCCCTTTGCTACAAGTGCTGAAAACAGGAACGCGGCCCGAGGACACTTACTACAAAACTGAAAAAATCTTTTCTAATGCTTTGAGAGCTCCCAACAAATCTCAGTGCCATTATAGTCGGGGAATGCAGGTCTTCCTTGACTAGGCTAAGTGCTTCGGTCAGCAGTGTTTCACTGGCAAATACCAAACAGTCTAAGACAACAGGGAAGGCCAATGAGTTGGTGCTAAGCAGGCTCATCCCTTGTCTTTCCTATACAGCTGGAGAAGATACCTCTGGTGAAAAAGACAGAGATAAACCCAGACAAAGTCACAATCTACTTGGAAGAGGTAAGAGGAAGACCACGGGGAGCTGCCCGTTCAAGTAGCAGCAACTGCAGTACTTTGCACTGGGACTCTCGGAGATCAGAAATACAAATCTCTAGGCTGGTCAAGCAGGCTAAAATTTTTAGCAAACGAGGAAGAGGGTGGAAGAACCTGGGAAGATGAGAAAGAAATCTCTGATGCAGAGGGAATAAAGTTTGTATGTAGGAGACTTTGAGATGGTCAGTACGTCTCTGCTCTCTTCTGTTCTTCTCTCCAGCTGGGTGAAACGTCTCTAAAGCTTAACATCTCAGTGGAACAAGATGTCGAAGTGCAAAACCTGAAAGCAGCAACAGTGCGTGTCTACGACTACTACAAACCAGGTGGGATTTCACCGGCATAGGCAAAGAGTAACCATTATAACCCCCCAACAGGCACGATTCTGGCTCTGCTCCTTATCTCCCTTATTCCAGTGCATTTCCTCCTGCAGCTCCAAGGCTGGGTTTCCTCTGTACAAAACTTCTATGTTCAAGTAGCAGAAATACTTGCTTTTCTGTTCTTGAGATGAGACTGTTTGGCACTATGACTATGTTGTATCATGGAGTACGTGTGTTCAAAGTGACTGTGCTTTTTGACTTCCTCTATCTTCAAGCTACCTCCCTGTGGAAAGAAAGCTTCTCTGTCAATTTACAATGTCTTTTCCTGCTCCTTAGCTCATTTGAAAATACTTAGGCATTTATTTAAAATCGGCGTGACGTGCTGCCACCCTGATCCGTAAGAAGTTAGAATTTAGTTCTACGCTTTTCATGTATAGGGTAATAATCCTACCACGTCTCAGAGGATAGTAGGAAAATAATTTCTTACCCTTTAAAGCTCTACATTAACTATCATCACACGGAAGAGAGATCTCGGAGTCATTCTGAGTCTCAGATTACTTCATGTTCAGTATCAGCCAAGCCAGCAGCTGGAATATTAAGAATTATTTAAAAAGAATTTGAGAACAAAATGGGAAAACTATCACTCGAGATTTAGAAAGCGGCACCATAGGCTGTTG
Organism: Rhinoptilus africanus; assembly: GCA_013400135.1. Lineage (NCBI taxonomy): Eukaryota > Metazoa > Chordata > Aves > Charadriiformes > Glareolidae > Rhinoptilus > Rhinoptilus africanus. Next base: position 45,130 of record VXBO01014968.1, on the reverse strand, counting down.
TATATCGAATTCCATCCTGTTCTCCTTTCCACACCATGTCAAGAAGAAAAGACTTCTTAATCCAGCATTTACAGACCTAAATATTGCCACCTAATAGGCCCTCTCTTTGCTATTCCATCCCGTACAAGAATTTTTGTGCTTAGTGAGTACGATTTAAAAATTATTATCTGACATGACAATAGTCATTATCAGCAAAAACCCAAGGCCACCAGGACACGCTGCTGAAAGGCTCTCTGCAAAAATACCTGCACGAGAAGGTATCACAATGCATAAGAGGGCCTTTTACAGCTGTACGTGAGACGTGTTAGGGAGACGGACCGCTTGTCCGATCACTGTAGGCATTTTCTCTTCCTGCATTCACAGCCTGAAGAGTAAAAAAAAAATTAAGGTAACGGAATGGTTGTGTTAAAGAAGCTTGCCATTACTCTGCCATGTAGTTCTGCAGCTCCCCTCCCTTTCTCTTTTGTTTCTGCAGATGACCGCACAGCAAGAGAATATGTTTTCCCTTGCAGTTCAGGTTAGTGTTACCCGGCTTCCAAGGTAGGAAACACCTGAAAGAGAGCAGAGGACTGGTGGTAAGCAAGCAGAGCAGCCCACCCCTGTTCTGTATTTAATTCCATCACGTGCTGTACAGCCTCCTTGCACTGCAGGTTGAATTGGGATCTATTTGTCGTGGTTCGGGAGGGGTTGGCTAATGACAACAGATGCTCTCCTCCACCTCTCGCTCCTAGGAGAGGAAGAAGAGAGAGATTTGTGACTTTAGAAAAAACTAAAGTACTTTAACCAAATATTAACAATAACATTAAAAAAAAAGGAAATAAAGACATAGATGCAATATACACGAAACCGTATCAAGCTCACAGGGAGGTGTCACTGGCAGGCACCGTGAAAGCTCCAGGCTGGCCCCAGTGACAAACGGGAACAGGAACACGCTGACCAGGCTCAAAGGCAGATGAGCTGACAGGGTCCTCCATCAGTCCTCCATCAGTCCTCAAAGAAACGGTGCATTGACAATGAGCCCACTGGGGGGAAAAATCAAAGAAAAAAGAGCCCCTGGAAAAGCTCCCACCCGCTCCCTCAGCGTTCATACCGGGGAATGGAAGATGGCGCTGCTCCCGCCCGAACCAGGGCACGGCTGTGCTAGTCCTGGGCACGGTTTCAAGTCTAGGTATAATCTCAAAGCAGCCCAAGGCTTGAACGTGCCATGGAATGTTAAATGGATCTGGTTTTGTTCCATTTACGTGCATTCCTCACCGGTCCAGTCCTAGCAGCATCCCAAATCCAAATGCAACTGGAAATGCCTATGTCAATGGCAAAAAGATGTTGCAACTCACCTGCTAAGATCTCTTAGTCCTTGGATATCGTCCTAAAAATTCATCAGACGCTGTGCCTTTCTTGCTCGCTCTTTCCACAGACATGTTGAAGAAGGATTCCTACTAGAATGCCCTGGCTCTGCAACCAGTGATCTGGGTTTTCTGCTTCCATAAGGAAAACTTCACTGCTGTGGCTCTCCTCTTCCCTGCTGTGTTGGATGCACCCTATTTCCTTTGGTCTACGCCCTAAATTTCTGTGTGAAACTTAGCTTGACATGCAGTAGTTTGGGATCAAGTGAAAGAAAGCACGTGGAACCTGGAAAGGAGGCAGTGACTTGAGAGCTGATGAAGCCTGCACGGATTTTAACGCCTGAAAAAGAGAGAAACGTTACTTAAGTCATGGTTGCATACTTTGCTTTTTTAAGCCTTCCTCTCCTCCCCACACCCCGTCTCTGGGCTACCTTCTCAACTGAGTTAACACAACGGTTTGCCTACAATCAAACGCCAAGCAAAGAAAAAAAAAATTCATTTTTAAGGCTGCTCTGTCTCACTGCGTGTCCCTGTGAATCATCTTTCTGTTACAACTGAAGAGCAGGGACAGGCAAGGGAAGGCTAATGGAGAACTACTTTACCAGTTCTTCCCGACAGAAAAGGACCGTGCCTTACGAAGGGAGGCCGTGAGACCGAATAACACCCTCTGTCTCTCAGGGTGTCTCCTTCTGCGCTGAGACCCGCGAACACTCCCGGGAAGGCTCCAGCCCACCTTCTGCTCCTGGGACAGTCTCTCCTCTGCCCAGCGTTGTTCCTTGTCAACCCCTCCGTGCAGCTGAGGGGCAATTATTCCTGGTTCTCCGCCTTCCCTTCACACTGCCCTGCTCCTCCGGTGCCCACGCTGTATCCCTAGGTCCCAGACCCCGTTGCCCTAGTGGCCTGCCTAAACTGCTGCCAGAGCTGCTTGTCCCAAGCGCTTTTGTTCCCCAAAACATCCCTGCCTTTTACAAAATTCTCTGGGCAGAAAGCATTCTGTCCACTCATGTGTTTCTCCTCTTTAACGGTTGGCGAACCTGTCTCTCCCTAACTGACCTGACCCTCCTGCCTGCTGTATATTCCTCTTTCCCATCTTTGCAAGACCCCCTGCTCGCTCTTCCTCTCGTTTGCTATTCTGCTTTTGTCTTCTCTTACTTCATTTGTTACTTCGTATTTCTCTTTTAGGCAGAGAAATTTTTCACACATACTACGCATTTCTGCAGGTGGTGTCCTTTTCACTGTAATATCTCCCTCTAAATTGTAATATTCTCCTTTTTTTTTTTTTTTTTGCTTTGTTTGTGTACCCAGGCATCCCACATTGAACTATAAGTTCAGCGCTAACTACACCTTCTTTACTATTGTCTTTTACATCTTGGGCCACTACTCAATGTTCACCTTTTTTCCTGTGAACAAGCAGAAATGTCTCTCTCTAGGTGTGATTTGTGTTATCGCTTTCCTTTCCCCCTCTCCTCTTTGGAAAAATGCAGGGCCAGTCACACAGCAATGTGTGCTTCCTGTTTTCTTTGGAGATCATCGTCTCCCTTCCTTGGGCTCTGACTTAGATGATGACTTCCCATAAAAATGGGCTCAGTTTTCCCATTTCAACTACCCATGCCCAGGCCTTGTGGAAGGGTCGTTCACCAGCCTCAGTCACTGTGGTTATTTAGACTCTGGCAACACCCAGTCCCATCCTGTTAAAACATTAACTCGATGGCTAATCCTTACCTGTGGCACTACTAAAAAAAAAAAGATAACAATCTGAGGAATTTCAGGATGCAAGACAGCAAGTAGAGACAGTAGACTGTATGCAGATGGCTCGTGGGGATACACAGTGCCATTAGCAGGGTGTGGGAGTGCGCTCTCCCCCTTTCCTCTGCCCCCCACCCGGCTCCAGCTCAACCCATACCCACCGGTGGGAGTTGTGGGGAGTTGCACCTGAACTTTGGGGGATGGCTGGCGACACAGCCAAAACACTCTCTGGAGTGGGGACCTAGATGTTTTGTTCCCATGCGAATATGACTATAGGTCAATGATCCTTACCCTAGCTAGGGGACAGCTCAAGAACCCTTTGAGCTCTCCTGCACGGCAGCGGGCTGCCTGCCAGGATCTCCCCTCGAGCGGGGACACTCATTTAAGGTTCTGCTCCTCAAAGTTGAGAGATTTCTTGCCGCAACGGATTCTCGATAAGTGACTAACAGCAGGCTAAACTTTGAAACCTTAGCTGAGTGATATAAAGGATTGATTGTGCCTATATAATCCTTTAGACAGAAAACCGTTGACCAAGTCTGGGACTGGGATTGGATCCAGCCGCACCTAGACTCCTTCTGAGAAGGAGTTTAGAAAGCAAAGGGGGGTCCTTTCTGAGCCTCGTGGCTCAGCGGGAGGGTCTCTCTGACAGCCTGTCCTCTGTGCAGTAAATAACCAAGTGTATCTTGCCATCGAATCTGCTAAAACACTGTCGCATTCACCACTAACTTTGTTAAATCACTGTTTTATGTTAATAAATATTTCACTACTACTCTCTTACGAGTGAAGTTCATCACTCCGCCCGCGACACAAGGTAGCACACATAAAAAGTAGGCTAAGAAAAAATGTGTGTTATTTATATCAAGCTGTTTGCCAAGGGAGGCGTCGCCAGGAAAACCATATTTATATACGAAGTAAGGCTACGAAGTCAACAAGACCAGGACCGATGGAGCAAAAGTGCAGTAGGTGGGCTATGTATTTGGGAGGGGACAAGGCTTTTAAAGAGGAATTACCTGGGAGAGAAAAAAGTGGGAAAAGGGAATACAAAGTGAAGGAAATCATGTGACCAGGGTTGTTTGGGGGATCCCTGTGTAGCATTCCTTGGCCTGATCAACACAGCGTGCAAGCTGAAAGCTTGAAAGCGAGAGCCTGTACTAACGGATAGAAACTGTTAGTTTTAATTATAATTAAAGATGTGCATTTCTGTGTTTCGAACTGTATAAATATACCAAGGAGTTTGTAGGCCAGTATGCCAGCATTGTGGATTACCATCTAGCAAATAAATAAAATTTAAATAAATAACCTCTACTCTGCGTGCATATTGACGCCTTGCACACTGGGAAAACGACCCCGCTTTAGGAAAATGGTTTGGAATTGTAAGCTGTTGACAAGCTCTTGTAGCTGCCGGACAATAACAGACTTTTAAAACAGCCACTACTGCGAACGATGTGAGACTGCAGGGATCCATCTCGTGCTCTGTGCTCGCTCTGTGCAAGGTAAGCATACCTGCAGAGTCGCGTGTGATGGCTTACTAATTTTTAATCTTACCCTACAGGTTAGTTTTCTACCAAGCTCAAATAGCTGCATTAAGGTGTTTGTATCAACTCACAGTTACTGCCAAGACGTGCAACAGATGAGTATGTAATTTTTAAAGCATGCTTGGACTTCTTTTATTACACAGAATCATAGGGTTGGAAGGGACCTTAGGAGATCCCCCAGTCCCACCCCCTGCCAGAGCAGGGTCACCCAGAGCAGGGGGCACAGGAACGCCTCCAGGCGGGTTTGGGATGTCTCCAGAGACGGAGACTCCCCCACCTCCCTGGGCAGCCTGTTTTTATTAACGTGGTTTGTTTCAATTTAAGGGTAGAGGCCCTGGAGTGGGGCTTACCTTTGACATTCAAAGAGGCTTCTTTCCTGAGAAAAGTCTAAAACCTGTGACTTCTTGTGCTGTGTGGTTTGCCGCACAGTGGGCTTATTCCTGCGTTCTCCCTTACGTTGGGAAGAAACATGGTTGATGCTGGCTTGACGCCAGGCCCAGTAACATTCGGAAGCAGACCGATGTGGTTCAGCTTTTGCTTGTTGACCTGGTTTTCCGTTCATATGCAGTTCACATCTTAAAGGTGGCAGTGAGGGGAAGGGTGCCTTCAGGGTACTGCGGGTAACCGATCCCGGGTGCCGGCTCCTCGCACATGGACAAAGCAGTCTGATCTCCCCTTTGGGGGTTACGACTCCCCACTCCCTGCGGATAGCCTAGGGTTTTTTGAGGGATGGTGAGCAAAGATGAGGCACACGTGGTTGCAGCCTCTCTACTTTCTCCGCTTGCAAGCTTGGAGGAGCCTTGCACTGGTAGGAAGCGCAGATTCACACTAGGATCAGGCAGGCAGGAAAGAACGTGTGGGGCAGGAATATAGGAGAGGTGGTGGTATGTAAAGACTTGTCTGAAATGCGGGGCTGGAGAGGTCCGAGGAGGTCTTTGAAACTGGCACACTCGGTTGGGCTTTTGCTCAGAGACAGGACAGAGCGGCAGCCGGACCCTGGGGTTGCTACGATCACCTCCTGCCCAGCTTCTTCCTTCTGGAGATGGTATGGGCCAGACCGGCCAGGGCTAGCAGAGGGTTGCTGCAGAGATCCAGTGATGCGGTGAGGCTGCGGATGGGCTGATGTCTACGTTGTGGGGAGGCGTGGACACCAAAAGCAGCCATCTAGGCAGCCTGTAAGAAGTACATTGCAGTAACTGCAACGTGGACTTATCCCACTTATCTGTCCCAGTAAACGGGGAATAATGTCAACCTTTTCTCTGAGCAGGAAGACGTCGCAGGCTTGCAGGTCAGTTCGAATCAGATTACTGGCTCCCCTTGCACCTCCATGGTAGAGATTTAATGATTAGCTCTTGGTGGCTGGGGCTGAATACATTAGGAGGTGCCATATTCCCTGGCAGCGTGTATAAAAACTGCAGTCTTCCCCACCACAAGAGAAAGGCTTTTCCTTTTAAGTTGCCTGAGGGTGATAGTCTCAATTCCAGGCTGAAGTGAGCAAATGAGTGTGGGAGAGCGGAAGGGAAAGAAAGCAAATGCAGATACATAGGCTAGTTGTCCATTTAAGCTTGCACTCTATGAATCTGTACGGCACGGCGTGCGGATTCATCCTTGCGCTCACCACCGCTGTGTATTCACCTGTGTATGAAGTTCATTTGCTTCCTGATAAAATCGGAAAACCCCCTGAAGACAGAAGGTGCGCTTTTCCTGCAGGGCCGCTGAGTGTCACCATCGCTCTGTGGCTTGCTCTGCCAGATGCAGTTCCTCCTGCAAAACTGCTTTGCTAAAAAGGGGTTGGAATAGAAGGGAAAAAAAAAAAAAAAAAGTCATTGGAATCAAAATGGGCTACTCCTTGCTGAGAAGCGCAGAGCTGGGAAGATCCGCGCGTAAAACGTGAACAGGCGATGCTACCTATGGAACGAATCCTGGGTTACACTTGGGGATAGCGCTTGACAGGTTTCCAGACAGACCCCTATAAGCCACTCTCAAAAATCGTAGCGTGAGCCTCAGTGACAACAATTATGGGATGAAAAAAGCACTTTATCAGGAGACACTAAAAAGGCCGGGATCCCACCGTTTGGTGAGCAGAATGAACAGAACCTGGCGAGCAAATGAGGGATTTTGATTGACAAAAATAATGAAGGCAGTGGATAAAGTGAATGGAAAACCGTTCTTCAGCAAATCTTTCCATGGCAGGCTGGGGGCACATGACAAAACCAGGTGGTAATCAATTAAAAACATTTACACTGTAAGAAGGTACTGCTACCAGAGTTACGGGAACCAATAATGTCAGCAGGTTCAAAAAGCTCATAGAAAACTAGTGGAAAACCAGTCTGTCCCAAAGGGAATAGACTGTGACGTATCCTCCACCAAAAATACTGCCGTGCTTGGATGCGGGAGTAGAAGGCGGCGGAATGGATGGTAGATACTGGACAGATGCACCTGCTCTCTTCGAAAAGTATTAAGGGCAGCTGAACCTGGTGGACTGAACGATCCAGAGGCTCCTTCCTTCCAGGGCCAGTGGAGATGAGTGGGAGCTTGTTCCTTGTTTCACCTCCCACCAGCAGTAGGGTGGTGTGCTGGGTGGGATGGTCTCACCCTACTCGCTGGCCAGACAGGCCTAAGGTGGTTATTGGATCTCACACACACATGCACACAACAGAGAGCACAATCACACGGGAAAGAATTCAAATAATTTATTAGGAATAGAGTACAGGCTGCGGCGATCAGGTGCAAAACTTGCCCAGACAAACATAGCGATTGCATTTGACCAGCTTCATTTATCCCTCTCTTTGTTCTCCCACACTTGATCCACCTTGATCCCTCCATTTCCCTGCCGGGATTCTTACCCCCAAACATACCAGTGTAGTTTTGTAAATCCTCAAATTCTCCTCATCGACTCCAACATCCCTCCCCCCAGGCATACCCCAGTAAGTCCTAGAGCCTCCTGATTGCAGTCCTTCCCCTTCGTTTGCATAGATGCCAGAGAGTTTCCTCCCTTGAATCGACTTCAGCGGGTTTTGCAACAGGGAGAAGGGCTGTCCTTGTCCCTGTTGCAAGGGACAAGCCGTTCATCCAGCCATTGAGGAGTTCAGGAGTCGTTGATTCACAGGGATTACATTGGCTGGGTTCCCCGCTTTGCCATTGTTCCTCTGATCACTATCTGACCGTTTGGTTTCAATCGCCTTAAATATCTCCTATAGCCTTTTTTTTTTTCCAAAGGGACTCATCCAGACACTTTTCCATTTGAATTAGAAAAAGAACGCCCAGCATTTAGAGGGGGTCTGTTTGGTAACAGCCCAAACACCCTCCTGTAGGCTGTGTTTTGCTGCTTTTCAGGTAGCAGCAGCAAATGTTATTCTGTGACTCTAAGTCGATGGAACGGGCTCTCCAGTGAACTGATAGTCCCGTGTCTTCATTCCTGATCCAGATGCCAAGGCTCTGGCAACACCACGCTCCAACATGTCATTTGCAGAATTTATGGTGCTCACAGCCTCAGCGGTGCTTCAGCTTCTGCACCTTTTACAGGTAGACGGAGTGCGATAAATCTCTGCTGGTCTTTTGCTTCTTCCCACCCTTCCCTGGTGCACGAGCCCTCATCCTGAAAGGAAACGCACCAGCTCTATCACGATGAGACACTGCTCTGACCCGATGGAGCATTTCTCGTGTTGGCAGAAACAGTCACGCTGACCGCAACACTTACTGTTATAAAGGAGGAAGTTTACCCCATTCGACCACTCTCAGCCAACGCCAGGCAACTGGCAGAGCTGATGTTAGAATCATGGAATGGGTGAGGTTGGAAGGGACCTTCCAGATCATCAAGTCCAACCATTAACCCCCCCTGACAAAAACCCCTTCTAAACCCTGTCCCTCAGCACCTCATCTACCCTTTTCTGAAACACCTCCAGGGATGGGGAATCC
>VXBO01014968.1:9759-35232 GCA_013400135.1 Rhinoptilus africanus | reverse complement strand
CCCGGCCTCCCCGCCGCCGGGATGGGTGAGAGGGTGCCGGGAGGTCGGGAGCCGGACCGGCTCCTGCTCCCGGAGCATCCCGCAGCAGCGTTAACGCCTCCCGGTAGCTTCACGCCTCTGCTTGCGGGGCTTGGAGACCCCCCCCCGGTAGAAAACTGGGGTCACGGAGGGAGGAGGGTGCTGCTGCCCNGGAGTGTGCTGATGCCCCCCTTGCTAATTTTTCTCCCCAAAACCTGGGTGCGTACTCCTGCTAATCTACCTTCCCGGGGACGAAGTGACAAAACCAGTGGTAAGGTTAGAAACTGTCCAGGAGGAAGGAACTGTTCGGGCAGCAGCAGTTGGATGCCAGGAGGAAGGGATGGAGGGAGCAAGTAAAACTTTTCTCCCTGGCGTTCCCTGACCGGGGTGGGTTTGGCCCGACTCCTGTGCTCTTGCGCTTGAGGAAGGTCAGGAACCTTGTAGACGGGTGGCCTTGGTGGGCGCTGGGATGAGCGGCGTGGGGTCGGCTCTGGACTGGCCAATATTCTCATGCCTGGGCTGCTCCAGGAGCTAGTTTTCTCCCTTCTCCTTCCCTTCCCCTCTGCTGTGCTGTCATTCCTGCCGTGGTGTTAATAGGCTTTCGTATCCTTCCGTATCTGCCTTTGTGGGGTGCAGTTCTGCGAGGCTTAATTCAAATTTAGTTGTTGTTCAAAGATAAACTTCCAGTAAGGGCCACGTTGTTACCCTGTTGGTTTGGGTTTGGTTTGGTTTTTTTGCTTGGGATCTACCGATGACATTTGCAAGGTGAGGTGATTAACTCAATCTTTTGGAAAACTCATCCTTTAATAATTTTGAATAGGCTATCCATCTCACGGAGCAGCTAGCTGAGTGTGGTGATCCGATATCCCAGTGATCATGAGATTTGTGTAAGAGCAGGGTGCTGGGAGATGCTCTCGGAAGAGGGGAGAGGGTGCAATCCGTGTTATTTTGTGTGGGAATAGTGTGTGTTTGGATTGGATTACACCACGATGGAGCTACATCCTTAGATGAACTTGCCTGGGGAAATACCGTGCCTTTTCACTGTTCACTTTTGTGTCTGGAAAGGGTTTTGCTGGATAACTGCTTGCTGTGAGTGACTTAAAACACTTACTGCCCTTCTGCAAAGGGAGAGTTTGCCTCTCCATCCACGCCTCCAAAAGGGCTTTTGCCTGCACAGAGACCAAAAATTTTTGACGCCTCTCATCCCAGAGGTGTTTCAGTAGGATTCTGTTTGTGCTAGGACCCGATTTTAAGAAGATTCTAACGAAAATGCTNGCGTGGGGTCGGCTCTGGACTGGCCAATATTCTCATGCCTGGGCTGCTCCAGGAGCTAGTTTTCTCCCTTCTCCTTCCCTTCCCCTCTGCTGTGCTGTCATTCCTGCCGTGGTGTTAATAGGCTTTCGTATCCTTCCGTATCTGCCTTTGTGGGGTGCAGTTCTGCGAGGCTTAATTCAAATTTAGTTGTTCAAAGATAAACTTCCAGTAAGGGCCACGTTGTTACCCTGTTGGTTTGGGTTTGGTTTGGTTTTTTTGCTTGGGATCTACCGATGACATTTGCAAGGTGAGGTGATTAACTCAATCTTTTGGAAAACTCATCCTTTAATAATTTTGAATAGGCTATCCATCTCACGGAGCAGCTAGCTGAGTGCGGTGATCCAATATCCCAATGATCACGAGATTTGTGTTAAGAGCAGGGTGCTGGAAGATGCTCTCGGAGGAGGGGAGAGGGTGCAATCTGTGTTATTTTGTGTGGGAATAGTGTGTGTTTGGATTGGATTACACTAAGATGGAGCTACATCCTTAGATGAACTTGCCTGGGGAAATACCGTGCCTTTTCACTGCTCACTTTTGTGTCTGGAAAGGGTTTTGCTGGATAACTGCTTGCTGTGAGTGACTTAAAACACTTACTGCCCTTCTGCAAAGGGAGAGTTTGCCTCTCCATCCACGCCTCCAAAAGGGCTTTTGCCTGCACAGAGACCAAAAATTTTTGACGCCTCTCATCCCAGAGGTGTTTCAGTAGGATTCTGTTTGTGCTAGGACCCGATTTTAAGAAGATTCTAACGAAAATGCTGGAAATCTTAAGAATGAATGGTGCTGTTAACTGAGGAAACACAGATTAGCGGAGCAGAGCACCAAGGCAGAAACCAGGTTTCCCCTGGTGCAGCTGTTGAGTAAGGGTAAGGGTATGTGCTGCAGCTAAGCTGAACCTCGCTTACCTTCTTTTCTCCCTCTCCGGCACTTGTGGGATCACAAAGTGCACTAATTCAACTCACTGATCTGGCAGAAAATGAGGTTTAGGGTAATGACGTTTAGGGTGGCTTTTCTGCTAAGTCAACAAGTTGATCTAGTGAGCACCAGAAGCGGAGGCAAATGCTGGGAGGAACCTGCACGGTGAGGCTGAGGGTGGGCAAGAGAACAGAAATTGTCTCCTAATGGTAACCGAACTGCTAGGTAACCTGGTGTAATGTGTGTAACTTCACTCTGACTTGCATTTCAACCGCATTCAAAGGACTTCACTTACCTGCCACAGTTTCTTTCAAGAAGTCTGTGTTCTCTTCCTTCACGATTTATTTATTTTCAGGCTTCATTTACTTTTTTGGGTTGCTGCCGCCTGGGAAGATCTTTAAAGTAATTGTCTCCTCCAGAGCTCCCGTGTTCTAGGTAGGCGTATTGAGCAGCCGGTTCTAGCCGTAGTAGAGTTGTGGCTGAAGACAGTAGTGGCCAGTTAGAAGGGGCTGTGTCTCGGGTGAGGAGAAGACTTGCAGGGCAGGGTTACCTGTGGCCACCGCTGAAGCAGTGCAGGAAGCCAGTCTTGGATTAGAAGGGAGATGCGTGGGCAGGACTTGAGGGTGGAGGTGAAGACGTGTGGGGAAGACAGGAGTGGAGCAGCAGTTATCTACTTGTCAGCTAGAGTATCGGATATAGAATTTTACAGATTCCTGATTTAGCCAGCCGTGGTCTGCAGTGTTAATGCCATTGCCCTACTTTAAAATCATCTGCTGCCCTTAACACCATTCCAGAATTTTAAAAGTTGTCTGGTCGAGACTTGTTGTACCTCCTTTTCTGCTGCGCTGGTCTGTTTGTGTACGCGTCTGGAAAATTTGTGTTTGGTGAAGGATGTGAGGCTTGAAATCTCTGGGTGTGAAAGGTTTAGATAGCGGGGCTGCCTTGGTGCTGTGGGATCCTGGGGGTAGCATTTAGAGGTGTCTCAGGTAGGCTGCAGGGGAGCCAGCTGTTGTTTTGGAAATAAGTTGTCAGTGATATTGAGACTATCAGAAGACTTTTTAATCTTACGTGGAATGATATCCTTCTAAAGGTTCAATTTTTTTCAGTGGAATTCCATTGAATAATCACTTTTGTGCTTTCCCTTTTCTTCCTCTAATCCCACCTACCACTACTCCCTGTGTAGCCCACGTTTCTTGCTGCAGGGAACTCCCTCATCATCCTGATGTGTTACTCTTCTGCTTACAACTCTCTTCAGTCTCGCTTCTCTTTCCCAGGGCTGATGAAAGTCTTCTCCAGTCCTTTCTCTGTCCTGCAGTTCGCTGCAACTCATCTTTCTTCTGCTGGAAGATCCCTCTGGCTCTGTGTAACCTCTTCAGCAGGTTTTCCATCATGTTGCCAATGAATCCATCATCCACTCTGTTTCTAACTCCATTCCTCCCGAAAGCAACACGCCACCACAGATACCAGCTTCCAGGCTAACATTCAAGTTGGGATCTATCAGGAGCAACAAGTAGCTGGAAGTCCATGTGGTCAGAGAAAGAAACAGCTGAAGGCTAGGGTGCTAAACTGGGAGAAGGAGGGTCCAATTTGGTACAGGGCAGTGGAGCTGCGGGATAATTATACCTCTTGTGGGACTGGAGGAAGAAAGGATTGGAAGTGGCCGAAGTGCAGGAGGAGACTGGAAGCACAGTGCAGTTCGCCTCAGTTCGCTAGCCTCGAAAGAGAGGTGATGGGATCTGTAACCAAAGGATTGCCTGAATGAGCTGCAGCTACTCCTTCACTCTGCTGCCTCTGTAAAAATTCAGGATGCTGTAGCTTCCAATTCTAGCATGGCAATAAAAAGACGAGAACGTGTGTGTTACTTTTCCGATTGTGGTAATAGATGCTTTAAACCATGACTATGGGTGATTTCGGAACCCCGTGATTCCCGGTCCTGTTGCCGCAGCAAAGCTGTGCAAGGAGCCTCGTACTGGGATATTCCAGTAAAAAAGCTGTGTAATGCAGTGAAATGTGGTTTGCTTCTTCCTCCAGCCTGACTTAGTTTCCAATTCTCTGGATGTAGGTCTGGAGTCCGTCTCAGCCTGAGCTCCTGGGATCCTGTCACCATGGAGACGGAAAGTGAGCAGAACTCTAGCTCCACCAGCGGGAGCTCCAGTTCTGGAGGAAGCACCCGTCCTCAGATATCACAGATGTCTCTCTACGAGCGACAGGCGGTACAGGTGAGACGCCGTTTTGTTTTGATACGGGATGTACATCAGTGGAAGATGGTTGGGAGCCCTCTCCTGTTGTTCTGAGTTGCGTGTCAAGGTGGGAGCGTGCCCAAAGGGCTGCCGTGTGTTCACATCTAGAAATTATCATGCTAGGCCTGATCTTTGTTTCCTGTAGCCTCATAGGATGCTTCATGTTTTAGAGGTTACTCCTCTAGTGTCCAGCCTCTTAGATTTAATCCGTGCTGTGATCCAATAGATTAATTTTAGCCTGCTTTTCTAGAGCAAGTAATTCCGTTTATCATTCCAGTTCCTCTCTATATGCATATACTCCATAGACATACTATACTGGAACACTTGTCTGCCTGCTTCAGCATGCACATCCCCAAATTTCTGGAGTTTATTAAAGTCTTGCAAGCATGCTTCCTACTGTTCTGGAGTACACCTGTGATTCAGTCTTTTACCAACTTTGCAGCTGTGCTACCTATTTTGATGAGCTAATCTAGTGACTTTGCTTTTCTCATGGAGTCTAGGGATGGTCTCATGGCTGTTATTTATTTCTTCATTGCTCTCTCTAATGACATTTCAAGGGCACGCTATTTTTGACAACTGGGTTTTCCTCTTTCTCTAGGCCCTGCAGGCTCTCCAGAGACAGCCCAATGCAGCCCAGTACTTTCATCAGTTTATGCTCCAGCAGCAACTTAACAGTGCCCAGCTTCACAGCCTGGCTGCCGTCCAGCAGGTGAGTTGCCGGGGGGCAGAAGAAGAGGAATTGGATCGTTCTCTGGGGAAGATCCAAAGATCCTGCTGGAGAGCAGCTCTGAGGAAAGGGACCTGGGAGTCCTGGTGGACAACAGGATGGCCATGAGCCAGCGATGGGCCCTTGTGGCCAAGAAGGCCAATGGCATCCTGGGGTGCATCAAGAAGAGTGTGGCCAGCGGGTGGGGGGAGGTCATCCTCCCCCTCTGCTCTGCCCTGGGGAGGGCACATCTGGAGTNCCTATGATTCTATGATCCTCTCTTTCTACGGTGACTTGCACACCAAGGTCCTCCTGATCCATGATTAGACAATGAGTCCCTAAATACGTTGTTTAAAGGTAATACAAACAGCTAGTAAATGGGAAGCTTGATGCAAAGACTCATTTGGCTTTCAGGTACAGAGCAGGGGAAGATAAAATTTGGTATCCCTGTAAGGAAACTTGCACTTTAGAGGCCTATGACTAGCCCCTGCACCTTCTTTAAATAAAAGATGGATGATTAAATCAGCAGTGGATGCAGCAGTGTTAAAGACTCTTAAATTGAACCATGGATTGTTATTTCTCTGAGAATAAACATGTGTGTGTGACATTTCAGGCAGTATCCTCTGAATTTTCTGTCTTGAAACTTAGTAGTCCACGTTTTCTTTACCAGTTACTAGCAAGAGAGATCTGGGATAGATCTTGTCCAGGCAGGAGGGTGTTAAATCTTTAATTTGTATATGTTTATACAAATCAAGATATCTTATGAGGTATAATTGTTGAGTGATTTTTAAAAAAAATTTTTTAGCAACTTTGTCACTTGCAAGATTTTATCATCAGCTGAAGATGAATGATATGTGATGTGAATACAGTCCTGTCTGTAACAGTATCTCCAGCAGTAGCTGCGCTCCTTGGCTGTTAGTGCAGGATTCAGTTGTTCTCAAAATCCCTACCTGCAGTTTTACAGCACAGAGGGAAGAGGGCCCTCTCACCGGTTTTGCACAAATCTTAGTCATAAAACTAACTAAACTCGTACAGTGGAATTCTCATGGGATCATAAAGAGGGGAAAAAATCTTAACAAAATTTACATTCTTCCATGAACCGTACGTGCTGTAATCTCAGGTTTGTTACTTGGAGTGCCATTATTGCATCGTTACTAAACGGCCTAACTCACCCAGCAAATCGCTAATACTGCGGGGGAGGTCTGGGTGTTAACAGAATGGATTGCAGCATCAGGATGGGTGTTGCAGTGTGTAGCATGACAGGCTGGGACAACAGCAGGGTGTGTGCCCCGGGTGGAAGGACTGGATGTCATGCACTGTGGGGGTCTGTCATGCACTCCTGGGTGTTATATAGGACTGAACTGGTTGAAGAAGAGGAGGTGCCTTGCTGAGGTGCTGCCCTACCTGATTTGTAGGGCATGGCAAGGATTTGTGGTGGTTAGATTGTGCTCTTGTTCTCGGGAATGGGAAAAGGTGATGATGGGACCAGGTGTTCTGACAAAGCCAAATATTTGGGCTGCGCTGAAAAGTTTGCTCCTGGTACTCATTTCTTTGTCTGTCTCTCTTGCAGGCTACAATTGCAGCCAGCAGACAGGCCAGCTCCCCCAACACCAGCACACCGCAGCAGACCACCACCACCCAGGCCTCTGTAAGCAACTGCTCCCTCATGCACATATCAAAGTCTCCCTCCCGTCCCCTGCCTTGTTCTTTCTCCTCTTTGACGTTTAGGAAGGCAGTCAGCCAGGGAAACGCAGATTCTAAGTATGCTGGGAATCCACAAGACGCAGACAAGTTTGAGGTTTTGGGGTGCTGTCGTTATGGATGGGGGTTGAGGAGACCAGAGAAGGTTTCTGAGGGGGAGAGGCCTCTTAGCTGTAAAGACAGACGTTGATATCTCTCCGAGGCTTTGAGGATACGTTGTCGGGAATTAGAAAAGAATCAGGACTTGTAAGAGGGAGAAGGAATCACAAACAGCTTGAAAGGGAATGTTCTTTTTCTCTTGGGCAGACTACGTAGTTTGTTGGATGAGAGGAAGTCTGGTTTTGCCGTGAGTATTGAGGAACAGGGATTTGTTCAGAAGGTAGGTGAGTTGGTAGATAGAGATAACTTTGTAGGGTTTTTTTCCCCTTTACTTGAGAGGCTGAAAAAAATGATCTATTTCTGTTGGATCTCTTATTGCAGTTGCATGCTAACAATGATACTCAGGCTCAGCATACAAATGAGGTTAGCATCCTGAGCTTTGGCTAGTTTCGATTGCCTAGCCCTTAAGACAGGAACTTTTTTTCTTCTCGGTCCCCTGTGGGATACAGATAAAACCTGTAAAATGTTCTGGCTGTACCCCAGTAAGTGAATTTGTACTTACTTCTTTGCTTCTGTCTCTTCATGTGTGATTTGTGGCTTTTCTCTATTTTAAGATCAACCTAGCCACCACATCGGCTGCTCAGCTGATCAGTCGGTCGCAGAGCGTGAGTTCCCCCAGCGCCACCACCCTGACGCAGTCTGTGCTCCTTGGGAATACCACCTCCCCGCCTCTCAACCAGTCACAGGCCCAGATGTATCTCCGGGTAAGAGATGCATATGCAAAATGTGTCCTGACCGTGGGCCCCACTTCCTAACCACTTCGGTGTTTCACTGCTTGGGATTACAAACACCTTTGGACTAACTCTAGCTTTAAGGATGATGAATATTGTATCCATGATATTTTAAATTCAGATGGGGAAGCTCTTGTCCCTGAAAACACAAGTTTGATTCTGGGCTCAGCTTTTGAGGGTAGGTGAGCTTTGTATGATGTGGCTCAGGTGAGATCGTCAAGAACCATGTTTTTCTCTGCTCTGCATAGATGTTAAAGATCCCATGGCACTTCTCACTAGAGTGTAAATGTGAAATATATATCCTAGACTGTAATATAGCTCACAGAAAAAAAGCTACTCTTCTGGTTCGATGCTGGGACAGATACATGGCTAATTCCTCTCTTCTACCACTCAGGAGCGTAAGTCAGAATTCAAGGAAGTCTCAAATCACCATGAACAAATATCTCATCCTTTTAATCCGTTTGAAATAGAAAACATTAGGCTTGACTATAGTCAGTTTGGTTACCTACTTGAAAAATATTTTCTGCAGCTCAGTTGGCTTCAGATACAGATTGTTATCCCCCTCTTTTCAAGTAACCCTGGTCTTGGATGTGTGTGTTTTATCACTGTTTCTCAACCAGTCCCAGATACACATCTGAAAATTTAATGATACGCCAGTCTTTTAGCCAGCATTGGGCAGTCTGTGGGAATTGGCCCATGCCTATGTTTGATGGAAGAGTGCTTGTCTCCATAAGGAAACTGTTCCCAGTTTCCTGCTCCCGAGGGTTACGTTCAGTGTTACAGCGCAGAGAGGGTTGGGGATTTTGCAATGTGTGACATTGCAGCCCGGTGTTGCTTTGTAATCTGTTTGCTTTGTGGTTCGCTGTCTTTCTTTCTCTCTTCCCCTCCCTTCCTCGCATTCCACATCATCTGACCCTCCCTCGACAGCCACAGCTGGGGAACCTGTTGCAGGTAAACCGGACCTTGGGCCGCAATGTGCCTCTTGCCTCCCAGCTCATCCTGATGCCCAACGGGGCTGTGGCCGCTGTTCAGCAGGAGGTGCCACCCACTCAGTCTCCTGGGGTCCATGCAGACACAGACCAGGTCAGTGACACCCCCTCCCGGAGTCCTCCTCCCTCCCCTGCTCTCCATCACCCCGCACTCTGGTCTTTGTCTCCAGCTGTCCTGTGCGGCAGATCAGCTCTATTTTACCTGCAACCTGTGTCCCTGCGCAGGCAGGAGATTCTGGTCTCTCTTACCACCATTTTTTTCATGTTTGCTTTTTGCCTCCAGAGATGGGATTCATTTCTTCTTAAAATTCCTGAGGTGAGCCACAGGCTGGATCAGTCCCGTCTTTGTGGTTTCTCAGTTGTCCTTGTGTGAAAAGAATTGCTGAGTTCTCTGCCCAGTTTTCAGTCACTCTACAATGAAAAGGCTTTGCTGGAGGTAGTACTCCTTCACTTGGTTTGTTGTTGTAAAGATGCCAAAGACCAAACAGGCCGTGAGGTCTTAGCTCTTGCGTTAATCTATAAGTAATTCTCCAGGTCAGGGAGCTGCCATGGCATCCCAGGCATTCTTGGGATTTCCAGTTACTTCATATTTTTCTTGTCTGGAACACCTTCTTTGAAGGAAAGTCATCCATGATCAAACTTGAAGGTAACACTACATTTGGAGGAGGAGTAAACACAGAGGACGGCAGCACCAAAATGCAGAGGAGCTGCTGAAATCAGAAGGGCGGCAGGCCATGAGGGAATATGTGGGTCTCCTGAATGGAAAGCCCTGCACAGAGGGAGGAGGCAGGTGGCTCAAAAAAACCGAAAAGGAATTACTGGGCTTTAAAAAGCATATCTCGGCACTTTTAGAGATGTGCTAAACTGCAGCCTCCCAATACGAGTGCGTGGCAGGCAGGTCCGAAGGCTGTCCCTTGCCTCAGAGAACGGCGGTGTCCTCACAGTCAGAAAGTGCCACGAGATCTTTAACTTCCATCAGAGGTGGGGCAGGAGGGAGTTTCGGGGTAATGTGTCCCCTGGGGAGGGCCACCCCTCAGCTTTGCCCTGCAGCGTTTGCCAGCTCCCCGGGTGAGGACTGAAGCATCAACTTAGCCTGTACCCCAGTAGAGCGTGGGGCTTACGAGTTCTCTGCCAAACTTGCAGCAAGTCGTGTACGTAAAGCAAACGCCCTCTGTTTTGTATGTGTATTTCTAGGTGCAGAACTTGGCTGTGAGGAGCCAGCAGACCTCGGCCACGAATGCCCCGCTCCAAGGCTCTGCTCAGAAGGCAGCTCTGCCAGGAAGCTCCCAGGCTTCGGGCTTACCGCAGGCCACCAGCACGGGCCAGACCTTGGTGGTGGCTCCAGCCTCCTCCGGCAGCGCAGGCCAGTCCCTCAACTTGAGCCAGGGGTCAGCAGGCAGCAATGGTGTCTCTGGGGGCGTGGTGGCGAGCGGTGGGAGCCAGACCCCAACGGGATTGAGCCAAAACTCCTCAGCAGGGGCCGCTGGCAGTTGCCAGAGGAAAGGCACGGGGGTGGTTCAGCCATTGCCGGTAGCAGCTGCCCAAGCCGTGACTGTCAGCCAGGGAAGCCAGACGGAGACGGAGAATGCGGCCACAAAAAAGGGCGAAACGGACAGCAGCGGACAGCAAACAGTGGGCATGAACCTGACGAGGACTGCTACACCCGCACCCAGCCAGACACTGATCAGCTCAGGTAAACGCAGACCTTCCTGTTCCTTCTTGGCGCCCACTGGGCTTTTGCAAGGGAGTGCCCTTTGAAGAGAGTGGTGGGAGATTTTCCAACATGCCTCCCAGCCTTTGTGCTCCCGGAGACTGGTCTCTCTAGGGCTTATTGCTCTCTATTAGCAAGGGAAGTTGATTTAGTCCCGTGTCCTCTGCCAGTAAGCCGTCAGTCACAGAATCACAGGGTTGGCAGGGCCCTCTGGAGATCCCCCAGTCCCACCCCCTGCCAGAGCAGGGTCACCCAGAGCAGGGGGCACAGGAACGCCTCCAGGCGGGTTTGGGATGTCTCCAGAGACGGAGACTCCCCCACCTCCCTGGGCAGCCTGGGCCAGGGCTCTGCCACCCTCCAGGGAAAGAAGTTCCTCCTCAGGTTTAGGTGGAACTTCCTATGCTCAAGTTTGTGCCCGTTCCCTCTTGTCCTGTCCCTGGGCACCACTGAAAAGAGCCTGGCCCCATCCTCCTGACACCCACCCTTCAAGTATTTATAAGTGTTGATTAGGTCCCCCCTCAGACGCCTCTTTTCCAGGCTAAAGAGACTTAATTCCCTCAGTCTGTCTTCATAGGAGAGGTATTGTCATTTTGGAGCTTAATGGCTCAAACCACTACAGTGGCTGCCTGCCTTTTTGTTGTTGTTGTTTCCAGCTGCACTGCAGCTAATTTTTGTGGTCTGCTCTTTTCCCACTCCATGTTTGTGTAGCCACGTACACGCAGATCCAGCCACACTCGCTGATCCAGCAGCAGCAGCAGATCCACCTGCAGAAGCAGGTGGTGATCCAGCAGCAGATCGCCATTCATCACCAGCAGCAGTTCCAGCACCGCCAGTCCCAGCTCCTCCACACAGCCACCCATCTCCAGCTGGCCCAACAGCAGCAACAACAGCAAGCGCCCTCTCTGACCCCACCGCAGCAGCAAGCTCAGCCTCCGCAGCAGCAGGCGCCACCTCCGACCCAGCAGCAGGCTCAGACCCTCGTGGTACAACCGATGTTGCAGTCCCAGCCGCAGCCTGTGCAGCTCCCGCAGGACGGTGCTTGCCAGCCAGCCACCAAGTCGCCTCTTCCAATTCAGTCAAAATCTCTGGTCACCCCTGTCAAACCACCTCAGCTTGGGCCTGCCAAAATGTCAGCAGCACAGCAGCCTCCACCCCACATCCCGGTGCAGGTGGTGGGTACTCGGCAGCAGGGCTCAGGCCAAGCCCAAGCACTGGGTTTGGCTCAGATTGCCGCAGCAGTGCCGACATCCCGGGGAATGCCAGCCGTGGTCCAGCCTGTTTCCCAAGCCCATGCTGCTTCCCCGTCGTCGTCTTCAGCTCCGGCGTCCTCACAGGAAGCTCCTTCTCTCGCCACGGGGGTGAATTTGGCCCAAGTTCAAGGCACAGCCCATATGGTGAAGAGCCCAGCCTCCTCTCCAGTTGTGGCTCAGATGCCAGCAGCGTTCTACATGCAGTCTGTCCAGTTGCCAGTAAGTGATACCATTGAGAAGGAGAATGGCATATGGCTTCTCTTTGTTCATTCCTAGGACACCAGTCACAGTCCAGGCCCAGGTCAGTGGGATGGGGTGGGTAAGGGGTATCGGTAAAGGGATGTGGAGGCTTTTTCCTCTAGAAAACACTAATTCCAGTCCAGCCCTTGGGGTTACTGGCTACAAGCATTTTTCTTCCACGTTATCATTCAAAGGCTTGCATGAAGTAAATAGATGAGACTGAGACCGTGCCTGAAATGAGGTAGCTGTCATACTAAATATCGTATTTAACAATGTGGTGCGCTGACCTTGTCTGGCTGCCAGGTGACTGCCAAGATGCTCTAGCACTCCCCCTTCTCAACAGAACAGGGGGAGAAAATACAACAAAAAGCTTGTGGGTTGCGATAAGGACAGGGAGATCACTTACCAGTTATTGTCACAGGCAAAACAAACGCAATTTAGGGGAATTAATTTATTGCCAATTAATCAGAATAGGATAATGAGAAATAAGAACAAATCTATAAAACACCTCGCCCCTTTCTTCACGGGCTCAGCTTCACTCCTGACTCTTCTGCCTCCTCCCCCGCACAGTGCAAGGGGGATGGGGAATGGGGGTTGCGCTCAGTTCATCCCACGTTTACTCTGCCACTGCCTCCTCCTGCTCGTCCCCTGCTGCAGCATAGGGTTCCTCACACTGGAGACAGTCCTCCACAAACTTCTGCAGCGTGGGACCTTCCCATGGGCTGCACTTCTTCATGAACTGCTCCAGCATGGGTCCTTTCCTTAGGGTGCAGTCCTTCAGGAACAGACTGCTCCAGCGTGGGTCCCCACAGGGTCAACGACTCCTGCCAGCAAACCTCCATTGTGGGGTCCTCTTCACGGGCCACATATTCTGCCAGGAGCCTGTTCCAGCATGGGCTCTGCCGGCTGCAGCTTCCTTCAGGGCGCATCCACCTGCTCTGCCATGAGCTGCAGGGAGGCAGCCTGCATTGCTATGGTCTTCTCCAGAGGCTGCAGGGGAATGTCTGCCTCAGTGCTGGAAGCGCCTCCTCCCCCTCCTTCACTGACCTTGCTGTCTGCAGGGCTGTTTCTCACTCCCCTCTCCCAGCTGTGTTTTGCAGTATTTTTTACCCTTTCTTAAATATGTTATCACAGAGACGCTACCACCGTCGTTGACGGGCTTAGCTTTGGCCAGCGGTGGGTCTGTCTTGGAGCTGTCTGGAACCGGCTCTGTTGGACATGGGGCAGCTTCTGGTGTCTTCTCACAGAAGTCAGCTCTGCAGCCCCCACGCCACCAAAACCTGGCCACGTAAACCAAATGCAAACCATTTGTGGCTTCTTTATTGTCTCTCTCAAGAGAGAGATGAGAGCCGAGTGGGCTGTGAAGACTGAACTCCCCTCTGCTCATTAGGTGTTGACACCTCCAGCTCTGAGATTCCTTGGCATGTGGTACCAGCCACTGACTCCACGCCTCAGAGGATCCCCTGGTAACAGGCTTTGCAGAGGAAAACAAAGGTGGCTCATGTTCCTCGGGCCCTCATCCATGCTGCTCTGAATTATCCGCCAGGGGCCTGCCTAAATCCCTGGGAAAACAGCACTTTGCCAGCTCCGATATCCTTAGCCAGCTGAGATACTGTTTCTGAAGTCCAGCTGCTTCTTCAGGAAGGTGTCACAGGATTTGTTGCATTTCTAGAGTGGGGGGACAATTCTGCTCCCATCCAACGTGTTACCCCTACCCTTTTGACTCTCCGTTGAAACTGCTCTGATCTAGCCAGGAGCCTGTTCGGAAGCTGCTGGGTGACTGCCATTCCATTTCTTTCTTTGTGGAATAATCCCTTGAGGTTCACACACTGTCTTGGTATTGTATCAATGTCCCAATTCGTGTTGATGCGTGTAGCTTTGCTCCCTGCTAGGCAAATGCCCCTAAGTAGAGTTACATACTGTGAAGGAACTAAAGGCATTTCCATAAGAAACTGGTCTGGAGATCGGTATGATGGAGCAGGATGCGTCTTTCTTTTGCCTTCAGTCTGTCTTGTTCTTTGTTTCGGGGCTCCTCTCTCTGCTTACGTATTCCTCTTTATTCATGCAGGGCAAGTCTCAGACCTTAGCAGTTAAGCGCAAAGCAGAGTCCGAGGAGGAGAAGGAGGAATCGCCCAGTGTCACTGCACTTCTGCCTGCCAGGTCCTCTCCTGTGACGGACAGCCCCAAAAACATGGAGGAGAAGAGTGGCCTTGGAGGTGAGGTACAAAGGAGAGCTCTGCTTGTCTGTGCCAATGATCCGATCTGCATTCCGTTTGAAGCAGGTGGAGCAAAAGTAAATGACTCTTGTGCTGTTAACTTTCCAGATAAATCTGACCCCGCTGCCATTGCAACCCCAAATACCACCTCAAGTGAAGGAGCATCAGTCACCCCCACCTCTGCTCCCACCCCAAACCTGGCAATGGTGTCACGGCAGATGGGAGACTCCAAACCTCCACAAGCCATCGTCAAGCCCCAGATCCTCACACACATCATTGAGGGCTTTGTCATCCAGGAAGGAGCAGAGCCCTTTCCGGTAGGGATTCTCTGCTGCTGGGGAAGGAGGTGTAGCAACGTCTTAGGAGGATGGGGGGCTTCCATCTTTGACCAGGAGTTTTTCTTCCCCATATTCCAAGTCAGTTTTTTTAGCCTGGGACACAGACAATGAAGAGGAAGGGAAAGGAAGGAGGTGTCATGCCTGAGGCAAGGCATTAAGCGGTCGTATTAAAGAGAGTGGATTGGAGGGAGTAAAGCAAGTGTGGTGGGAACTGCTTTCATAGTCCCCAAAGCAATAATTTATGCAGGAATTATCAGAAGGTTCTTTCTGATTTTTAGCGAAGGAAAGATGCACTGCATTTTAAACACGCAGTGAGTGAAGTTAAAGCCAATAAGGGGGAAATGTAGTTACATGGAATTGCAGGATATTCAAGGCAGATAGTACTTGGTGATCTTTGAAAGAACCACCAAGCCTGTGAGTCAGGAAACAGTATTAACTTTGTTCAGCATCTCTCCTTCCCTAGCAGGCGGAGAGATTCCTCAGAGCTGT
The DNA here is from genome assembly GCA_013400135.1 of Rhinoptilus africanus. Classification (NCBI taxonomy): domain Eukaryota; kingdom Metazoa; phylum Chordata; class Aves; order Charadriiformes; family Glareolidae; genus Rhinoptilus; species Rhinoptilus africanus. The sequence goes on along the minus strand of VXBO01014968.1, from coordinate 20,218 downwards.
AATAAGGTGCGAGCAGCATTTACCTTGCAAAGACCGGTGGACACAGAGCATCCTGTACTGATGGGCCCAATTCTTTCTCGTCCTGTCCAGGTGGGTTGTTCTCAGCTGCTGAAAGAACCTGAGAAAGCGCTGCAGGGAGAGGCTCCTTCTGGCCAGAGTGAAAACCTGTCCAGCAATTCCCCGGGAGGGGACAGTGCTTCGACGGGTGAGTTTCAGCACCAGGAGGCCTAGCTAGTGGTACTGAAAGCTTCTGCCCTCCCATGCTGTGTTACTAACTTTATACATGATGATTTGCATCCCTTCCTGCTAAATCCCTAGAGACTCAAGCTATGGACCTAGGATCACCTGTTCTTGGGTGCCAGAATACAATACTTTGTTGTTAATGGGATCCAACATGCCCCGTGTCAGCAGTAAGCAGGAGAATCTGAACTGTACCTGTCTCTAAGGACTCTGAAGGCTGAGAAGGATGTGTGGACACAGCAGAGAGTGCCATGGTGGAGATCTCCCTTATAGGCTTGTAGGATATGAGGGATTTGCTATTTTTGGCTTGTTCAGTGAAGTGGTACTGACAAGGAGAAATAAACTGCTCTGTTTGATATCCTGTGGTCCTGATTAGTGGAGCTTCTGCCTGTCTTCCCCATGCTTCTTCCCCAAGCTGACGGCTTAGTAGATCCAGCAGAGAATAGTGCGTGGAATCTGTCTGTTCAGAGGAAGAGTAGTGGAACGGGAAATCGTTGTATGTGATCTCCTGCAGTTCAAATCACCGATTGGTGTGTATCTCTGTCTCCCACTAGAGCTTGATAAGAAGGCAAACTTGCTGAAGTGTGAATACTGCGGAAAGTATGCCCCAGCAACCCAGTTCCGTGGCTCCAAGAGGTTTTGTTCCATGACCTGTGCTAAAAGGTAATAGCAAGACATAATCTTCCTTTTCTCTGACTATACATTCTCTGGAACTGGGCACAGGCCCCTTCTCTAGGTACTGTACGACACTTCAATACATCTCATTCTCCCTCCATGGGATGCACTGGCCACAGAGATCCTTTAGGACTCTGTATGTTTTGTGAATGCTCCTGGGTCTGGAGAGGTGGATGCGGTGTTGAGTGTCAAGAAGATGATTTGCTCAGAAAATAAAATAGGAACGGGGAAGTTCTTGGGCTCCAAAAAACCTCTCTTCAGTAAAAGGTACACTTGACTGACTAAATGAATTGCGTACTGGTAGCCGTCTGCTGCATTGGTAGTAGACAAAGACACAAGGCAGCACTGGGGAAAAGAAATGGGGAGAAGTTAGAGTAGCCATTGCTGCCTCCTACTGATAGCAGAGTGCTTGTTATGGGTCTTTTTTCCCTTAGGGGAATGACTTAATTGACCCTTCAGATGTTAGATCAAGACTCTGGTGTCCAAATATTGCTTGTGTCCGAAGTCTGGACTGGTTCCTTCCAAGGGGAAGTCTTAGAAGGAGGAGGAACAGAACTTCATGGTAAAGAGGAGTTTTATCCCCATCTAGAGTAAGGAGAAGCTGTAGGTTTAAATAGTTGCCGTTTCCTAACTCCTTGCTCTGCTTCTACCCATTTGAGGTACAATGTCAGCTGCAGCCATCAGTTTCGGCTACAGAGAAAGAAGATGAAGGAATTCCAGGAAGCTAACTATGCTCGTGTGCGCCGGCGGGGACCGCGGCGCAGCAGCTCTGAAATCGCTCGAACGAAGATCCAGGGCAAGCGCCACAGGGTAAGGACGTAGTCCTGTCTGCCTCTGTCAAGGCAGGTCTCGGTGTAACAGTTGTCACTGCTGGATGTACCAGCTTCTCACCGGAGGGGTAGTTGTACAGGATGTGCCAAGTGGGCGCTGACACAGTTGTTACACGAGGCACAGGGAACTCTTCACATCACGCATCAACTGCAAAAAGTGGATTCACGTTTGTACTTACTCTGTTCACTCCTGCCTGTGTCTCGGAGGTCTCAGTGAGACAGCTGCAGTAGACAATAGTCCTCTTTTCCTGTTTGATGAGCATTCTTCCACATAAATGATCTGAATCGGATTATAGAAAAGTGGAACGAGCATCAGCAGTGATATGAGGAAGAGGAATGGACTGGGGAGGGATGGGGAGAAGGAAGAGGAAGGCAGGCGAGAGTAAAGTAATCCCTTTCTGGCATTAAGGAGCTCTTGCGTCAGCTGCCCTTGGTCCAGCAGCCTGCGACAGTTGTCCCCGACTGTTGGGACTTCTGCTGTTTCCAGTGTCTTGTTTTGCACCTAGTAATTGTGAATTTCTTACAAAACACCTTTTCTTTCTTTCTTATGGGCTTGTAGGGCCAGGAAGACTCAAGTCGAGGCTCTGATAACTCCAGCTATGATGAAGCTTTGTCCCCTACATCTCCAGGACCCCTGTCAGTAAGGGCCAGTCACGGAGAGAGGGACCTGGCAAACTCTAGCATGGCCCCACCTACCCCAGATCTACATGGCATCAACCCAGTCTTCCTGTCCAGCAATCCCAGTCGGTGGAGTGTGGAAGAAGTGTACGAGTTCATTGCATCACTGCAAGGTGAAGTTAAGATCCTCTCCTGCAGATCCAGTAGCATGGAGCAATCCGTTGCTCTCTTTCTGGAAAGAAAGCAGCGTCGGCGGTAGCTGGTGCTTTTATTGTCCTTTTGTACACGTTTCTGAACTGCCCGTGCAGATGAATGACTTGTACTTCGCAGGCGGAGAGTGGAGTAGAGTGGGGAGGAGGGTTGGTTAGGTTCCTACCTTGCTTTTTGTACCTGCCAGAGGTCCGAAGAGTTGGGAACAAGGGAAATACCCAGGGCACATCTGTTTCTCAGTGCTGTTTTTTTTGTGGCTTCACAGGGTGCCAGGAGATTGCTGAGGAGTTTCGGTCGCAGGAAATCGATGGCCAGGCCCTGTTGCTTCTGAAGGAGGAACACCTCATGAGTGCCATGAACATCAAGCTGGGACCCGCTCTCAAGATCTGTGCCAAGATCAATGTCCTCAAGGAGACCTAACAGCTCTGAAGCCAGAGGTCTCACTTTTGCTCTGACCCTAGGGCAGCTGCCAGCTTTGGAGAATCCTGTTGCGGTGGGGAAGAACGGGACAGTCCCCCGTGGTCTTGCATTCAAGAGCTTTGAGAAGGAATTTAACTGATGGAAAACTGCCATGCACAAGCCCACGTGTCTCTTAATGGTGCTACAAGGGGGAGGAAAACTCCCAACTGGGGCCTTGAAACATCTTTCTTTCTTCCTGATTTTGAATATGCCTCTCCCGTATACCACGTAAAGACGGGAAGGGCACCTCTTTCTGTCCTAGCAGACGCCTGAAGGGGCACGGCCCTCACTGCTTTTTTGCTACAGCGGGTCTGCTAGACCTTCATTTTGAACCTTGCTGTGCCAGAACTTGAGGCATGGGAAGAGCCTGCCCCACACGGACATTGGGAGCAGCTCTGCTTGGGGCATTTAGGAAGGGGAACTAGTAAATGGCAAGTGACAGCGGTGGACAAACAAGAATTTAATCAAAAGGGGCTGCTGCTGTTCCACTCTTAACAAAACCCCACAAACCCACAAGAAAAAGAAAACCAAAACAAACCCCAAACAACAAAAACCCGAGGCTGTTCGTGAACTGGGTTTGATAGCCATTCCAGCGCGCGTACCAAACGTGAAGGCCCATGGCAGTAGGAGCTGCCTCGGCTTTACCGTCTCCTGTAGAGACGCAGGGTGAAGACAAAGTGTCGTGGCGGCTGTTCACTGCAGACGCTCTTCTTTGAACCAGTCAGAGGAGGATTTATCCTGAGTACTTATGACAAGGTGATGGGAAAACCGAAGGGGAGGGGGATTGTCTTACATGAGGGAACCTTGCAGCACTAGGTTTTTCCCCCCCCCATTGTGCCAGGGCATAATTTACAGATCCAAAGCAGTCTCCAGAAGCGCCAAGGCTCTTCATAAAATGGGCTGGGACTTAGGGGTGGGATTTTTTTTGTGTTCTCTTACCAGTTTGTATTATTTTTGTGTCTGTCTTTATTATCCTCAGGAGAGCTTACGGGACAAAGTTTAAGCTGGCAGGATTGTATTGCCTGCCTCAGGCTCTTTTTTCTTTGTTGTAAAACAAGTATTTCTCCTCCTCAGTTAAAAAGAAAAAAAAAGAACCAAATATATACCCTCCACCAACTGAATACTGATCTCTCAATGCTACTTCTCCTTTCTAAGGGACAGAATTATGTTACAGGCTGAGTCCCTCCCTTTCAGCCCCTCCAGGTTTGGGTTTTCTTTTATTAAGGCCCAGATGTGGTCTTTAGTAGTTTTGTAACCAGTTCGCCAAAGGTGTGAAAACCTAGGCAGAGTTCCTCTCTTCCAGAAACACTTGTGCTTAAAATAAACCAACAAGAAAAAAAAAAGAAGAAAAAGCATGAAGAGGTAAGTGCCCCCTAAAGCCAAATATCTGAAAGAGAGATGATTTATAAACCATGGGTCTCAGCTTTTCTGTTTTCAGAAGTTTCACGTGAACACTTGAGTGAAACATAAGACTGTTCTGTGTGGAAAGCATCTACTGTTGCAAGAAAGCTGCAGGGACACGGAAGGAGGCCTAATAGCAGAGGCAGGAAAATATTGGAGATCTTTGGAACAGGCTCTTTATTGACCCATGGTAAGAGAAAAAAAAAAAGGAAAGGGCTTAAAAGATGGATAAGATGTGGCAACAGCTTCCTAGTCTTAACTGTACTGTTAAATCTCACTTTAATGACATCCCTGTTCCTGGGAGAAGTCTTCTTGGACCAAAACGGGACCAGAGGAAGCTGCCCGTACTTGCACGCTGGTGACACTGGTCGGATGTAATCTGGGGGCAGGGAAGGGGGAGGTCAGGATCTCTGACTGCAATCAGCAGAGGAAAGCCTAAACCGATTCACCCTGAGCAGGCTGGGTGTGATACAGCTCACACGTTCCACCTTTGGCGGGGCAGGGGGGGGCAGGCAGCTAGCCCGCCTACCTTACTAGCTGCTTCTGGGGAACTGGATTTTATTTCGGTCAAACGGGAAGGCTTCACTTCTTCATTTCATGTTCAGTGTTCTTAATAAAAAAATGCAAAATGCTTGTTTCAGGCTTTGCAGGTCTGGCTGCTTTATACCCTACCCCACCCCACCCCCCCAGACACGAGTGTTGAAGGTTGTACTTCTCAATTTTATTGCTGCAGAGAAACACAGAGCATAACATAGGAAACTTTTCCCATCTGGAACTACCGGAGCTTTTAAAGTTTCAGTTTTGAAAGGTGTGTGCCCTTCCCTCTGAAGCCCCGGGGACCTGGAATGATACAAGGTGGCAGCAAAATACAGGTACTAACAAAAGGATTTCTATTCCTGGCCAAAGAATTTCAAGCAGAAGGCACCACCCTAAGGACCCTCTGCCACCCTTAGATAAGTAAGATGCTCTGGCACCAAAAAAAGCCCCTGTTACATCAGCACAACACTTCACCGGCTTTTTCGGTCATTTTTATTTTTTTGAAAGTTGTGTTTTGTACAAAAAAAAAAAATTTACCTTAAACACCACCATGAAAAACAGTAACGACAAACTTAGTGACTTCCTATTTTTCCCACGTTATGAGAAAGATTGAAACCGTAACAAAAGTCAAAGAAAGCAGGAATTGTTTGCCCACTCTAAACCCAGCAAGAAAGCAGGGCCAGCCCTTTTCCCTCAGCGTCACTGCTCAGGCTGCTTCGGCAGAACTGAAAACACCCAAACCTTGTCTGTGCTCTGCTGTTTGCAGTACGGGGTTGCTTATTCACAGTCTCTGCCCTCAAGCCCGAAGACGTTCTTTGCCGGTAGTTTACAACAGGGCAGAAGGGGATTGCTTAGAGTCCAGCCCCTCACACAAAAAGCAATTAGGAATCAAGGTGCCAAGTTCCTGAGGGTTCCCATAAAGGCTTCCAACTCAGCCGTACCTGCTTTCCAGCAGGATCCCAGGAGAAGGCGTCTCTCGCTCCCAGCCAGTAGCAGTATGCAAGTACCATCCGCTCAGGGCAAGCACCTTCAGACTGGTCTGCACCACGCTTACGGGGATAGCAATTCATGAAAGCTGACCTTGTACACGTGGAAGTCCCTTACGCAGTTTTTAACGTGTTCGCCTTCTTGTCCTTGGCTTCTATGGTTCCTTTATAAAAATAAATTCTGGTATCTTCAGGGGAAAACCCTCTGCCAGACAAGGAACGTTGGGAAAGCACGAAGTCACAAGGCTGAGAGTGACTGAGCTGCATACGGGGCAGTCACCGCAGGGAGCTTGTAACACAACTGGAGTGACAGGTACCTTTCTCATCGTGCCTTGGTGTCAGTTTGTCCCCTTTATTTAGCAGCACGGCATTTCCTTTTGCTTCTCAACGACTGAGAAGACCGAGACAATATTTTGACTGAACTGGAAAGTCACAAGACTGTATTGAACTCCTATAGTTTTTCAGCATTGCCCCCCTCCGCTCTGAGAGGGTGGCACGCCTCCCTTTACATCTGCTGAAGGAAACTGGTGTGTACTCTTCAACGTGTTACCAGCAGGAAAAGACAAGGCTGCAAGAGGTGCTAATGCCTCTTCCACCCCCATGGAGCAGGGCGTAAGCAGGGTATGCTGGCCAAAACAGGGCCTTAACAGTGCAGAAGCAAGAAAAGCTGAAAAGGCATTCAAAGAAAAGTAATTCCAGTGTCTTAAGCCCTAGGGGGGGGTGAGGGAAATGAGACACAAGATCTCTCCTGCCAACTCAGCTGTTTTAACCCACTGCCTCCTTTTCCTTCCCCTTTCTGCACCCATCCCCGGCCCTTTTTTCCCCCCTCTCAGTGATTCATCTCCCATTCCTCCTCCATGCTGAACGCTCATATTGCTTTCTTGCCATCTTCTACTCAGCTCTCAGCACTTTACCCCCCCACCCAGAGCTCTGCCGCATTATATTCATAAGACACGCCATCAGGGCCCAGTGCTGTTCGCACCCAGAGGCATCCATGGGACTTGACACACCAGAGACAGCGAAAGCAAATAGTGTAAAGAAAAACCAGAAGTGAGAGAAAGAACTGCCTGGGAGGCACCTGGCTAAACAAGCGCTGGGGAGATGGGGAGAAAAGAACTCAAGTGTTGAAAGGCTGTCACATGGGTAGCAAGTGGTCATCCCGTTCTTCCGACTCCTCGCCCAGCTGGTCATCACCCACGCCACGGTAGGCAGCTGGAGCGTTTCGGGGCTTAGATCGGCAGACAAAGTCACAGCCATCCTACAAGCACAGGATATCGCACCGGAATCAGACTGTATCCCATCCAAAGCAAAGCAGCTTCTGTGATTTTTCCCTTTTGCTAAGGGATTCTGCCTGACCCTGTGCAGGGCCCCAAAACTTGTCTGGGCAAGACAAGGATATACAAATATCCTACTCGGTCTTGAAAGCTCTGGGGAAGAATGTGGTACTGGTTAACAGAACACAACATCACACTGAGACAGTGTGGAGGATAAACGGCACTGCCTACAGTGACCAAGGAAGGGTTTGGGGCAGTCAGACATGAACATTTCACAGTCCCCGGCTTAACATTCCCACCTGGAAAGTGTTAACCACCAATGAGCACCAGCAGGGAATCGGACTCAGCAAAGATTCAAAAAGAGTACTCAAAAAAAAAAAAAACAAAGAAAAAAAAGAAAAACCACAAACCCAAACCAGAAATACCCACCCACCACCACCACACACCCCCCTCCCTAACCAAAAAACCCACAACCAAACAAAAAACCCAACCAAAACAGATACCCTCTCCTTCTGCGTCAAGCCCCTGGTGGTAGTTCTACCCAAGACCCAAAAGACAGTCCACAAAGATGAGGCAGATGCCGTTCTCTCCTGTCCTAACCTATGGGCCAGGCTGGAACACACAGGGATTTTCACTTACTGCCACCAAATTGCCCAGATCTTGCCAGAAAGCAAAGTGAGGAAACTGCTCCATGCCTTTTGCTCCCACTACAAGGCGCTGGTAGAGGAACCCCCCGATGATGTAGACCGCAATCAGTGAAGCAAACCTAGAGGGCAGAATTAAAATATTCAGAGCTGAATTAAGCCCTTAAGGGCTCTTGTCCAAAAAGCTCAGAGGCACAGTAACATCCAACGGCAGCTGGGGGTAGGAATGCTGCAATTGTCTCGCCTGGTGTAGCATTTGCTGTGTTTCTAAATGGCACTGGGGATTACAGCCCAAACACGGCTCCTTCCAATGACTCACGTGATCAGTAGAATGGAGCCAACACCGAGGTGGGAATCCTCAGCTGGACAAGCCAAACTGCTGTCCATCTCAAAGAGGTAGAAACACTCCTGCTCTTTTTCCCGCTCTTCTGAAATAATGCTGAATGAACTCTGCAAAGTGGGAAAAGTTAAGTCACCTGAAAATACGCCCAGGCATATTCTTCACCCGAAGACAGTTTTATCACTGGAACAGTGATAGGATACTAGGTACAGGCACTGGAAAACAGAAGAACACCTTGCTGCCTTCTCAAAGCCCTTCTGCTCATAAACAACTGTTTGTTTGGCAGCTTCCTGCTCCTCTCCCACCTTCTGTGTCACTCACCGCTAAAACTCCCCGCTTGCAAGAAATCATTATCACAGCTCGTCTCTTCTCACCGCTGCAGTGCCTGCCATATGAATCACCTCCTTTATAGATCAGCATGATCCAGTCACCTGCCAAGACATAAAGAACACAGGCTACAAATCCAGATCAGGAGGCGACGGGCAGATACGGAGTAGAAAGGCAGCGAGTGGAATCTTACTTCCATTGAAAACCTGGGTTTCATTGATTCTTCCTATCACTGTACTCCTTCCACTCTGTCTGTCTGTTTGCACCAGACCACCAAAATCATGCTGGCTGCTGTTGACCTCCCTGCACACCCTGAAGTGGTAGATGTAGTTCTCCGTTTTGCCTTTCTCCACGGTGACGTTAAACCTGCAGGGATGAGAGGACAGAACAGACAGCCCACGGGATTAGAACGAACAGCAGACACTTGAGGCTGGAAGCCAGTCACGGTCCATACCAACGGGGAAACCCGGTCTGACTCCGAGCGGTCCCCTCCTCTCGGGCTAGGGGTCGGCACCGCGCCGCCCCGAGGTACTGTACCTCATTTGGCTCAGGGGCTCCAGCTTCTTCAGTAGGGCTCTCTCCATTTGCGACTCGCTGCTCTCATCCCCAACCACGTCGCAGCTCTTCTCTTCCGACTGCTCAGCCCCCGCCCCGACGGCAAGGGCCAGAAAGACCACCAGCACAGCGGAGGTACGGCAAAGCGGTGACATCCTGGACACACACCACAAAGAACACAGAGGATTAACCGTTTCAGCCCCCGGGCAAACTAACTTCAGGGTCACAGAGTCAATGATTGGCCAGTTCCTCAGTCCTGACTGCAAAAAGGATGAGTCGAAATCTAGAAGCATCTCACAGTTCTCACGAGACACTAAATCTGAATCTCTTGCATAATCAAAGACAATTCACTGGGCTGATTTGGGATTACTTTTCCGAATTCTGCCTCAGGATGGCAAAAAGTTGTGCTGCTGAGCGCATTGATTAGCACTGACTCAGTGAGAGCAGAGCCCGGCGGGCTGAACGCCGGAGGAAGTTTAAGGCACAAGCTCTAAGTTCACTATTGCATCGCTCCGAGAAGCCAGTCAGCAGAAAACGATCCACCGGCCGCTAAGCAATCCTCTCTGCCCCCTCGCAATCCTCTCTGCCCCCTCGCGTGAAGGGCCGCTGGGGTCAGGCAGGCTCTGTTTGTTCGAGTGCTTTAATCTTAATAATTGTAATCGCGTTATCTTTCTGGTACTACTTTGGCTGAGGATCTGAAAGCGTTTCATACTAAGCTGGAGCTTCACAGAACAGTTTCCTTCTCTTTTCATGGGGGAAGAAGAAAACAGAGACACCCTGTGTGAGATGTAATGAAGCGATGAAGATAATCAGGAAGTCTGGAAGACGTTCACACGACAGTCACAGCCGAGGCAGCCGGTGGTTGCGCCAGGCAGCCGCAGCGCTGCAAGAGATCCCCCTCCGCTTCTCCCACGGGAGATCCCAGGAAAGCCCCAGGGCCGGCAGATTCATAAAATGGGTGAGGTTGGAAGGGACCTTCCAGATCATCAAGTCCAACCATTAACCCCCCCTGATAAAAGCCCCTTCTAAACCATGTCCCTCAGCACCTCACCTACCCTTTTCTGAAACACCTCCAGGGATGGGGAATCCACCCCCTCCCTGAGCAGCCTCTTCCCATGGTTAATAACCCTTTCAGGGAAAAAATGTTTCCTGATATCCAATCTAAACCTGCCCTGACATAACTTGAACCCGTTTCCTCTTGTCCTATCCCTTGTCCCCAGGGAGAAGAGCTCAGCCCCCATCTCTCTCCACCCTCCTTTCAGGGAGTTGTAGAGGGGGATGAGGGCTCCCCTCAGCCTCCTCTTCTCCAGGCTGAACAACCCCACTTCCCTCAGTCCTTCCTCCTAAGGTTTGTCCTCCAGAC
>VXBO01014966.1:235039-307306 GCA_013400135.1 Rhinoptilus africanus | reverse complement strand
GTATCATTTGTTAGGGTTTTTTTATCAACGGCTATGGTAATGTATCACAAACTCAAGGAGATGCACAGTCCTTTCCTCAAAGATTTAGTAATCCCAAGTCACATTTGACCCAAGTGATGATCTTTGGTGGGCTGTACTTAGACAAAGAGATTTATAATTTGTGAGGGGTCATTTACTCTTCTTAGGGAAATGTCATTTTTCATAGAAACGTGAAAACAAAGATGGTAAGGTTGTCAGGTGGTCATTTAGTCTGTTGCCTTACTCTAAGGCTTGGGCCTTTTCTGAAAAATATCTTGAAACAACTAAAAAATATTATAAGCTCACAACTTGCCTAGGATATCTGACTGATTATATTAGGATGATTTAAAAAAAAACAGCTTACTATAAATCTCTTGTGAAACTTAAACTTATTACTTACTGTCTGTCACCCAACAAACACTGGAATATTCTTTTCCTTTTTCTGACAATCTTGCACAGCTTTAGGACTGTTACATTGATTCCTTTCAGTCTTACCCTCCCTAGACCAAACCCCCTGCTTTTTCAAGTTGTTTCTGTTAACAGTCCTTTTCATTCCTGATACTCACCTGTGAACTCCCTTCTACAGGTTTGTGTCCTTGAAAAACAGTTCCGTGATGCTGACGTAAACCCATATGTGAAAGTTTGCTAATTTTGCCAAGTCATTCTTTCTTCAGAGAGCACTTTGCATTTGTCTTGACAGACTTGTATTCTTGAGGGTTTAATTTCTTTTTTTTCCTGATTTGTCCAAATCTCTTTGAATTCTCATCCTGTCTCCAGTGTGATTCCAGGTCTTCCCAAACAATTGCTTGAACAGTTATTTTAGTTTTACTATCTGTGTGGTTATTTCATGTAGCTTACTGGTGCTAGGATGTGATCATCTGGAGTAGATGTAAGTTTTGTGCAGAAAAGCCTTCTAATCATTGCAAGATTGGCAGTTTATACCATATAGGGAGTTAGATAGGTTTTTTCCTGCTTTTGATACTATCAATAAGCTCAGCACAAGGTATTTACAGTATTAATGACTAGGTGGGAATATCGGGCTTTTTTTGCACCTTTGCTCCGTCAACACTTTTCAGCTGACATACTGAAATAAAATGCCTGTTTTATTATTTAAACAAAAATGCAAATGGTTTATATTATAAGTTATATTAAATAACTTGCAAAAATCTTTCTGGTTAGCAAATTTTACAACTAAGGTGAATTTTCTACTATGAAAATGTCATTTTATGCATCTTGGAATGTTCTTTTTACACCCTGATCAAGAGTGCTATAATACAGATCCAGTTCTGTATTATAATTGCATTTTAGCAACCAAATCCAAACCAGCATAGCTGTAGTGCCTTTATTGGAACTACGCTGGTTTATATCTGTTCAGTGTTCGCCTCTCAGCTTTTTTATGCAACTTCTAATTGTTATGAGTAATTCCATTTGTGTTACACAGACAGTGATATGCAATAGTGATACCCAAGTGATGTTAATCTATTAAATCAGTGAAGATACCTCATTCTCTATGAACATGTAAGCATAATAGGATGTGATAGTCAATCAGACTAAAGGTCATTTTCATGTGTTCTTCCATATAGCTTCTGTCTACATAACTCAATGTTAGGAATGACTTCAAATTCACCTGTTCTTGGAGAGTATATTGCTTGCAGGAAAATTATACAATTTCATCTGCCATCAGTATTATAAATTTATGATTACCAATGGATCATTGTTCCTTAACATTATACATTTTAATCAAATGTTCCCGTGGGCACATTTTCATTTCAGATCATTAGTGTGATTCTTATTGCAGTACAGAAAGAAATGTAATGGAAAATATCCAGTAATGATCTGAAAGGCAAAAATTTTTATAGGGGGTTCAAAGTCTATTAGAGTCCCATTTTGACATTTTTAATGAAGTAATTTAGGCTAATTAGATATTCTGGCTGTGAAAAGAAGCTGTATTTTAGGTAGTCGGGGAGATCTTCCAAGTGTATGTGAGTCTTTCAGATTTAAGCGGTCCAGTGCTTCAAATGTATGTTCCCTATAGAAGTGCCTAAATCCCTATTTGAGTCTGGCCTATAGTTTTTTTTCTTCACTTGCTTTTGATTATAATACTTATCAAAGTGAAATAAGGGTAACAAATTTTCTTGCTCTGTTTTGTTTTGCACGGTAGGTGTTACTGAACAAAACACAGCAGCAGGCACTTTTGAATATTGGACTGCATCCTTTATAAGGAAGATCTTAGATTGGAAATTTCTCTGTCGTTACAGCACAGTGTATATTCCGAGTAGCCAGCAATAAAGAGGAGGAGGATAGCCTTCCAGATATGTCAACAAATCTGCCCCTGGATTTGTGATCTGGAAAGAAATAACAGCTCTAGTAGCTACTCTTCTATGCTACTTGTATTTCTTTCGTTAGAACTGATAGAATTTCTTACCTGTTTTGGTTTTTTTAACATTCAAAATACAGCAAAGAACATTGTAATAAGACCAGAATCTCTAGCAGTGGTTTTCAGTGTCTTTCTGTAGAAAGATAAACAGATAAAGAGTAAGGATCAGTTGATCAGGAACAGCTTAAGAATAAAAGTACTAACTAGCCTAAGTTTCCAGCATATTGTTGCTGATGTCTTTTCATTCTTCAGGTCAAAAGGAAGATGAGATCTCATCATCAACCCATAACTTAACCTTGAAGGGTGATGTGCATTCTACCCCTAATCCAGCAAAACCTATAGACCTCAAGGCTTTGCTGTCTTCATGTCCAGAATACTCACCAGCCCAGTAATTATCAGTCCTTACAGTCTGACTTTGCTCAGACTTTATAATATGATTTTATGATTATAAATAAATCATGATTTTGTTATTCAGCATGTTAGCTGTGAAAATGTCATTGTGCTTGCAATTAAACACATTGTAAACTTCTGACATCGCTACTCTTTCTACTAGTTATTGTAGCAGGAAGTCACACTAGATAATATTTCTGCCTTGTATAAGATTGAATTTATAAAACTCAAGGATTTCATTACTTATTAAAGAAGAAAGTATAATCACATTCTCTGCATCCTTGACATCATTTTCCCTCAGTTTCTTATGAAAGATCTGGATAATAATTCAGCATAGCTTTTAGCCTATAAAGACACATTTTCTTTAACTTTTCAAATATTAGGTTGCTAGTTCCATTTAATCTACAGAAGTGTTCCGCAGTTAAATAATTCTGTTGTACAAAATGCTGAGCATCCTCAGAAGCCATTCAGAACTGATTTTTTTTTTTTTTTTTCATTCAAGCTGCTTCCATGAAGACACAAGACTGCTACTCTTTTATTTTCTGTCTTGCTTAGGCCCAGTTCTGTCCAAATCTGAAACTTTCCAACAGATTTATCCTGAAATGTCATAAGACAGTCTGGCTGCTTTGAGTAGAATCACCGCAACCTAGAGCAGAACACTGAGCAATGCTTGTGAAGAATGTAAATGTGCTCTGCAGGACCCTAAAGCTAAAAAGAAACTCTAAAATCTTTGGTTTCTCTTTTTTCAGATAGGAGGTAGCTGCTGAATTCCTTCATTCATTCTCCTGCTGCTGTTGGCTTTATGCTTCTGGAATTACTGCTTTTGTGTGAGACATCGTAGGGATAGGAGCTGTGTGTGCTACCTGCAGGCTTTGATTTACTCTTGCACAGTTCTTCAGTAAGGTCAGAGCCTTGCTGAACCAGTCTTACAAACTTCACACTAAGGGAGATTTCAACAAATTCTAATGATATTTCAGAAGATTTGTCTTATGAAGCTTGGGCTTCTGCTGTAACAAATCTCAAATGTGTCACCCAGTAAGTTTAATCCTGATCTCAAGGCTAAACTTGGACAGAAGTTTCTCTTACGCGTTATTGTTTTGGAAGAATTAGTGACATTGCTTTGAATTACCATATAGTCAGTTGGAACCACCTCTTAAAGAAGCCCTTTAAGAATGGAGAGGAGCCCTTTTAAACATACGTTTTCTAGGGAAGGCAATTTTAACTCAGTAGTTGTTAGAATTTCATTTATTCAGCTGTAATGAGCCCTGCCGTATATAAGGCACAAAGATAAAGTTTCTGCCATTCTGAAAAAGCTCACAGTCTAGATAACATTAACTAGTACTCTGAGGGAAGAAAATAACATGTTTCTTTTGTTATTGTGAATTCACTTAGTCCTTATTATATGCTAAAGGCAGTTTAGGAGGGGTTTTGATGAAAGTGGTACAACATCATCTTTAGTGGCATCATTGTCTGAGAGGATGAGGTGAAAATACCAAATGCCAAATGAGATATGTTAATCCCAGAAATTCGTGTAAGGAACGGTTGAAAACAGTAATAAATAAAATTTGGACAAAGTCTGTAATGATTAATTCCCTGGGTGAATATACTTCAAATATTTTGAGGAATATCATAAAAATCATATGTAGAAAAATAGCATTCCAACTTAGTGAAACCATAGGAACAAAGATTTCACTGGAAAATATGCTTTCTTTTCTTTGATATGTCTTTCTTGCAACCGCAATTACAAGATAAAATTAGTTTGAACAGGTTGGTTTCAAATAATACTTGACTCAGAACTGAAGAGCAGTTAGGAATGGATTTTCTGTATATAAACGTAAACACTTGTTTATTTTGGTGTATTTTCTACTAGCTAATGATACGTGTTTATATTAATTTTATCAGATAGTTATCCCACCTGACAAAAGAAAGTGTAGCAACCCTGACATCAGTAGGACCCTAAAGTCTTAATCACTTCCAGCTACCGATTTGTCAGCAGGAGAGATTATTATCCAGTGCTTTCTCACAGCCATTTTTCACTCTGGGGAGGTTAATGTCCTCCCAGATCTATTAGCTCAGTCTCAAAAATAAACCACATTAGTGTAAGCAGTTTCAATAGCATTTTGCTAGCATGTCTAAAGATCCATATGCGTTGAATAATGAGATTTTATTTCTGAATTAACTGCCATAACATTAGTGTAACTGGTTACTCAAGGAAAGAAGGAAAAATGGTAGATGTTAATTTGGGGTATGCTGCACCTTGAAAAATAACTAGGTTTGATCTCAAGAACTCATTAAGCTGTACAGTAACAAAGTGCTATGGTAAATTGGTTATTGATTCTGAAACCCTGACCGATGCATGATCAGGCTGCTTTCTCAGTGCTCTTTATCTTGTTCCCTCCTTTTTTTCTTTTTTTTTTTTTTTTAATTTAGCTAACAAGTATGTGAAGTTTTCCAATATTAGTAATACAGATGGCAAAAGCATTAGTTTTTAGTTACAAGGATTAAAGAGCGTAAGACCTTCTGAAAATCCATAAGTAGAAGTGACACTTTGAAAAAAACATCTGTTAAATCACTCAAGTGAAAGTAATACTAAATACTTACAGATATATTTCTTAAAAAGCTTAATAAGCTTGCACTAATATAGCTATCATTGATTACTTATTCCAAACAGTTTCCAAAAAGAATGACAAAAGATGCTCTATTAGGTATGATCTTTTTTTTCTCAGTCAGTCCAAACTCTTTTGTTATAAGAAGGTATCTCAAAGGAAATTCTTACAGTTGGCTCACTTCCCGAACCTCAGTAATTTCCTGACGTTTCAGGACCCAACTTTCCTTTCCGGGTAATTACACACAGAATGATACAAGCCTGACTGTATCACTGTCTGGTGGAGTGCAGCCACTCAAATGGGTTTGACTGTCCAGGGTGCCAGTTCGCCCAAAGTGATCTGCAAGAAAAATGAAAGACAGATTGTGCTACCCTACTTTTCTGAGCTGGCTAATAAGCCACCTTGTGACACAGGTCAGCAAAACAGACGTTTTCTGGGAGGTTTCTGTCCTACTCACAGGATCAGGCTTTCAAGCAAACATTCCTGGTGTAACACCCGACGTTAAGAGTAGCAGCATCGATTTAACAGTCACACATACATAAAAAGTCTTGCTCGTTTTGTTGAAGACACTATTTTAGCTGTTTCAGTGTGCTTACTCTGTGATTTGTATTACTATTTTAATTGGTTTTTTCTTGTTTCTGAGGGCACCGGAACCAGTAGAGAGATTTTATTTCGTAATAAGGCAATGTACATATAAGTAACAAAAAACATCATTAGAAACTCATACCAGAAATAATATCTGAAACAATTACTGCTCCTTTTTAAACAAATTTAACTTGTGACAGTGTCCCCAGTGTCCTAGTTCTATAGGTCATCAGCATCACTTTGTTTACTAACTCTTAGTAGACCTTTGAAAACTGTTGAATTATGCATTCTTTATAAAATACCAGCTAGTGGTTTTATGCCTGTTTTAATATGATTTTTTTTTCATTTCAAAAGAAATACTTAGGAGGATTCTTTTCTTTAAAAGTAAATAAAGCCAGACAGATAGAAAGGCTGTTCTGTTGTAGCCTTTTGCAAAAAAGATGTGGAAACATTTGCAAAAATGCCATAGTTGGGAAGTTTTACTGCCTGAATTGGGAGCATTCCTCCGTATTAGTGACAAGAATTCTGATTAATTCGGGATTTGTCTTTTAAATTTGTACTGTAGCTGAATAAAATTAGATTAATTGGATGCATATGGACTTTTTAAAAGAAATTAAAATTGGACTCTCCCCTCGGCTTCTTTCAGTATGTCACCAAGTTGTTATCGTTACTCTTTTAATTCCTATTAGATAAAGTGAGAACTGTTGGTCCTTCTCTAAGTATTGGTGTTGTCCTGTATTACAAATTCTGATATATATAATTTTGTCAATACATGTTCAAGACTACAAAGGAAAGATACTTTCTATGCAAGTAATTTTCCAGTCTATGATCTCATTGCTTTAATTCTGCTTCACAATCTTTAACAACTGACATGAGCTCTACTGTTTCTCTTCCAAAGCTGCCTCTGTACCTTCTCTGGTTTGCCAAACTGTTGCTTTCTCTTTTAACACATTTCTAAAAAAAGTCATCCATTTTACTTAATTTACACAGATCAATAATATCTGTTATTTTATCGGTTTCTGTATTGGGTAATAAAGTGGAAAATCATGAGAACTTTTGTATTACTAATTTGGATTTGGATTGGAATGTATTTCATTATGTGCTTTTCTAGTTACCAAACTTTTACACAAGAATTGGCATCCAAGTATTCTGTGCTCTACAGTGATAGTAATTAACCATAGTTTGATGACTATCAGTACAGAACAGCAAAGAAAATGGCTTATAGTACTGTATTAATCTTATTGACTGTGGATTTTGTTCAACAGTACTAAGGATTTGTTCCATTGAGTTAAAATCACACCATATTCTATGTAAAATAAGACCTACAATGAACTATTTATTATATTCAGATATTTCTTGGAATTAAATTCAGCAAGTGAAAAGGCTTGCAAATTGAACAGGTTACTGTTCTCATATCTTGCTTCCATCGTTTTAAAGAACAATTAAGAAGTTTTCTCTGATGAGCTATTAGGCATCTAGTTAACTTCTTAGAAATAAATTACTTTTTATTTTTGTGCGTGAACAGCTAAGGGACATGATAAAAAACAGGATATTGCTTCATCTGCTTGAATTTATTCATACATTAAGTGAAAATTATATGTCAAGGGCTCTATAAATTTTTCTTTTAATTTGGTTCTTTTTAAGAAATTAGTACAGATTTGCATATCTACTTATAATATTTATTTGTTTGTGTCATAATTGGAAAGTGTATGTAAAAATAAAGAAATATATGTAGTCATTCTGGATTTTGGGGTACTTCTATGAGAATTTATATAGGTACATATATTTATCCATATATAAATATGGTTATATCTCTATCTGCTCATCTGATTTTAAACTGAGCAAAACCCAATTAATTTTGCAGATAGCACTTTAGACTGTAAGGCTCCAGTTTCTAGCAACTGACATTAGACAGCAATTTGGGTTTGTGCGTGTATATGTAAGAATCCATAGCAAGTTTTGTTATTTCTCTATTGTGTCTGCCTTATTTCTATTGTGTGAGAGTTATTGTCGAGTCTCTCTGTTTCATACTTAAAAGAGTTAACTGTGTCTTCTAGTTTGAAGTCACACCTTGTGAGCACTGTGAAGAAACAATGTGAAATACTGTTTTCTTTAAAATGTGTCTTCTTTGTGTTCCACTGAGAAACAAAGAATTTGAAAGAGTCTTGTGGAACTCAAAAGGAATTTCATTTTATCCTTGGCAACAGTTTACAGCTATGCCCAAGATGGTTGAGATCCATGTATGAATGGGCTATTGGAAGAGGAGAGAGCAGTATGAGGACAACTGCCAAACTATAATAATAAAAAAGCCCAAGGTATTTTATTTAATTCCAGTCAATAGTGGAAGTGGTCTGGAAAAGAAAACTAGGAAAAAAAACCCTACCAGAGCCTTCTGTAAAAGAAAATAGCAAGTGGATTTGATTCAGTTTAGGCCTGCTAAAAACAGTTCCCAGTAGGACAATTTATTGAATTATGGCAAGAGTGTGTAGTATATATAGAGTGTGTGTAATTCCTCAGGCAAGATCCCTGAGGAATCTCTGACCTGAACAGATTTTCCCTGGCAAGAACTCGCAAATCAAGGATACTTGCTCTAATGGGACTTTGCAAATACTTTTTTTTTATTAGTGATAGGACATTTGAGGCAGGGTGTTTTCTACTGGAAGCCTGCTTCTTGTTTCTTCCTGTGTGCTAGTATTACAATACACAGTGACCTTGCTACCTACTCTCTCCCTCCCACATTTATTCACTCATAAATTGATGTTTCTTTGGTTGATCCTTTTAACACGAGCTGGTGTGTGTTATTGCACATGGTTACTTTACTCTGGTTTAGCTGAAAATTTTGAAGACCAAATGGAAAAATATTTAGTAATGGGGAATGAAAAAGACATAGGGATTTAAGGTGTAGCAAATAAGTAGCAAATCCTGATTTATACCAGGATCTCTCAAGTTCAAAAGTCAGATGTATTTCTTCTGATTGACACCACGTAAGCAGAAGAAGAATGAGGTAGAGTATCTTCTTCAACAAATTATGACTTGTTTGCAAACAACAGACTCAAAGGGAGGGATTAGGACTGTGAGAGCTGTGGTCCCAGTTCATGCTCTTCCTTCACAGTTGAAGGCTCTGTCAGGCTGAATGTAAGCGCTTGCTTCATGTTGGCCAGACGGCTGTGACGGAGGACTGCAAAGGCTTTTTGGCTGAAATGAAAATCGAGCACTTCTTCCTTTTCAGTAGCAGCCACTAGTCTTTCTTTTGCTCTTTCTAGTAATTCTTTTGAGGTTTTAAAAAAAATTTTGTTATTTGTAAACATTCTGTATGAGATTATTGCCTCAAGAATCGGAGTCAGCTTTGATTTATTGCAGTGTAGGTATCATCATCATATATCAATGTCTTTGTCCTCCCATGCATAGTGGGGCTGAAGCAACCAGTAGATAGATAAGGAGCCATTGATAAAAGCTGAAATAAAAGACAAATAAAATACAGAATAATAAGTGCTTTAAATGCCTTTATTCATGCTATTTACAGCTCTCCACATTTCTAAGTAAAAATTTAGTCTAGTTGTAGCTCAGTGCACAAATAGAGAATTTAAAGGGATAGCTATAGAAGAACATGGTCCAGTTCTCATTTCCTTGTGCATGCAGTGATATGAGTAGAAAGACTGAAAGTCTTAGCTAGAAATTCAGACAACTGGGTGATGAAAAGCTGAGATCACCAAGGGAACAAAGGAAGATATCAACCTTATAATAGGGTAACTAGTCTAATGAATTATGTATAGTTCAACTGTGTAGAGTTTCCACAAGGCAAGAAGCTAATATTGCTGCTGGAGAACAGACATGGGGAGGGAAGTTTAAGAGAGATGTTCATCCAGGCTACAGTGCAGAAAGCAGTAAGTTTATGTCAGGGCAATACATTTATGTTAAGGCAAGAAAAGTAGCTTAGTAGCTAATTTTTAAAAGACTGCAGGAAATACTCACTGAAGCTAGGACCGTGGTAAGTGCAGAACAAGTGAGAACTGTAATATGAAGGTTTTAAGGAGAAATGGAAGCTGCAGGCAAAAGAGAAGAAATTGAGCATTAGCAACTGAAAAGCCTGCAACCACAGAAAACTGCATGTTTTAATAGTGACAAAACCAGGACCATGTAATCAAACATCCCCACCTGTTGCAGCAGTTTATTTCTTTTATCTTGCAGCCTGAATTGCCACAGGGAAGCCTTGTAATCAGCATCAGCATGCTGAGGTCAGTGTTTGCATGTGTGTCTGTGCGTGCAAGTGTTGGCTCACAGAGAAATGCATGTTTAAAAAGCTATCCAAAAAATAAAGGTTTAAACTCTTACTCAGTAACTGACCTTTCTTTTATTTTTCAGTGTTTATTTTTCAGTGTTATTCCTTCTTCAGGCCCTGTGCAACAGTTAGCAACACATGAGGATGGAAAGCCAGTGATCAGCTGAAACTTTTTTCCTAATGTTTTTGTGCAAAGGTTTCCAAGTTCCTTTATAAGTCAGATTTCATATCTCCTTGTTCAAACAACTAATTTTATTAGGATTTTCAGACAGTGAAAACAAAAGGACTTTGCTCCACTTGTCCTGATATTGCTCTGTGAATTAACCAGCCTTTTAAATGTTAATTCAGAGAAATATCAATTCATAGAAATGTTAATTCATAGAAAAACTAACATAATTAGATTTTTGGATTATTTTTTTTTTTGCATGCCTATTGCATGTGTTAGATAAATCTGATTCTTATGACAGTGTATAATCTAACATTTTTAAGGCTGTTGTTAGTTAATGGTTTCGTAGTTTTGCTACACAGGATAACCTTCTGCTGAAATAGAATAGGCGCCTTTCAAAACAGTCATGAACAAAGCTGACAATAAATGCAATTTCCAATCTCAGAAAGCAGCTTGGAATACCTCATCTTCTTTATTTTGCAAGGATTAGTAGGCAAACATTTTTGGTTTTCTTTCAGTACTGAATAACACTCTACACCTTCCCCCCAGCTCTGTGATGTAGAAAATGAGATCATGGTTCAGCATTAAGTGAACTTTGGCAGCAATGTAGGCCCAAGAAGCTCCCACTTTCCCAGGTGAACCATCCATTCTCACCCCACGGGATTACGTCACTATCCCAGGCATGCAGAAAACATTATTTGCAGAAATGTGCTGTCAACTGGATCAGGACATAGAACCGGGTTTGAAAAAGAAAGGGATGTTCTTAAGCAGTGTGATGCTGTGATGGGAATCGGTGTCAAGGGAGGCAGAACTAGTCTGGGACCCTCAGCTCAGGAAATTCCAGTCTGCCATTGAATCACAGACAGTTTTACTAAGAGGAAGAAATTTTGCATTTTTTTGTGTGCATTGTACTTTGTAAATTATTTAAGCATGATTTCAAAATGGTGCAAATGCATCCTAGTATTTTAGGCATTTGTAAATATGTAACTCCTTAATTTTAATAAGGCTTTAAACTGCACATGAAATTTTTATCAGCTAAGTTCCTATATTCACCACTGCTAAGGAGAATTGGTTGCTTCAGAGTGGCTTCTTTACTTAGGACTTTTAGAACACTAGTGAAAAATTAACAGTATTGGAACAGTGCTTTCCAGATCATTAATTCTTAAATCTGAGATTAATTATAGTCACAATGCAATTGCAGTCAAGATGGACGAGAAGATTGAATAGAAGTTCTGCATTTTGGCACAGGGTCGTGTTTGTGTAACAAATTACACACCGGTCCTTATGGAGGACGGGATTCGTAAGAAGGTATTTGTTACTTCTAGCCAGCCTAATGGCAAATCTGTCACACTTACTCAGCCTCTAAAATTCATCATGTGCACATACTAGATATTTTTAATTAACCTAGTGCTTGTTAAGAATGTCATCTGGTGTGTGATTAGAAGTGGTTTTCAAACTGAAACTCTGTACAGTTGTAAAAGCTACAAGTAGCTGCATCATTCTTAAGGAAACCAGAAGACTCAAACAGTGCTGTTACTACTTTTTAGTAGGAATGCTGCGCTGCATATTTAGTATTACTAAATATGTATATTTAATAATTTATAACTCAACTCTGTGACAAGGAAATGTAAATGCAAACATCATATTTTATGCTTGTTTTTAAGGCTAGCTGGCCAACAGGAAGGACTCATACTGTATCTTCTATTTCTTCTTTGTAGTATTTTTTTAATGAAGCATTTCAACGAATGGCATTACTTTTGGTTTCTTTAAATCTCTTTGCAGAAGAGAAAAGTGCTTCCTTCATTACTTTGTTTTGCCCATTTCTGTGTTCTTCAACAATGTTATTTTTATGGAAGCAGAATACAGATCGTCAATGGAGAATAAAGCAGTTTACTTCAAGACTGGCAACTTAGACAGCAACTGAAAGCTGTCAGTGTTCGAGAAAGGCCTCGTGGCATCTATACAAAGGTGGCATGATGTCACTATCACCCTGAATCAAAACGAGTTTTATACAAGCCACCAAAATTTGAAGAAAAATGTTAGCAATCCAAGCATGGAATATAGAACTTAAGCTGCAGACAAGTCCTACTAAACTCTGTGGAAAATTTGCTGTTGACTTTGACAGTGGGCTTGGAAGTGACCTACTCCTGAATGATCTAGGTCAGAGCTGACTCACTTGGGGCTAGTTCGGCAGAATGGAGAATTGTGTGCTAGTTTTGTTTCGCTGTTTTGTGAAAGTTCCCTGAGCTTGCAATGAGACATGTCTCCTAAGAACTAAATTCATATAAAGCATTTAAAAAAACGCATTACAGTGACAGCCTAGAGCACTGCAGGTTAATTATTTCCACTCAGAATAATTGGATAATAGCATGAACACTGTGAAGGTATACTCCACAAATTATTCATTAAAAGTATCTCTTTCTGGTCTTCTCTGACTTTCCTAATGAGTATGAAAAGACTTTTTGCTACAAAGTACAGAGATGCTTGTAAAGGGACATTATGAGTGGCCACCATCTCCAGCACCTTGGGGCCGGGGGATTCCACCTCCTAGCTGCTGGAACCCAGCCCGTGCCTGCGGGTCTCCAGCCCAGGCCAAGGGATGTGGCTGCTGCTTTTCTATTTGCACGTTCAACCAGTCTGTATCCCAAGTCCCTCTTACCCACCCTACAGGTCTCCAACTCACTGGCTTTTCCACCTTGGTGCTCCCTGCAAACACTTGCACACTCGCACACTCATCCCTCAGGCGCCATGTTCTTGTCGGTCCACCCAAAGAGCAGCAGAGACCCTCTCCCTGCCTGACACCCCTGCCCAGACCCAGGGTCATCTGCTGTGGTCCCACTGCAGCTGCTGGTGCTGAGCACCTCTCTCACACTGGACCCCACAATAGCTGTTTTTTGGGGGACACACCAGTCCCACTCCAGTGGCTGGATCTGAGACCACCAGCCACGCCAGTGGGTGGCACAGAGACCCCACTGGCCCCAGGAGATGACACCACAGGCCAGGGACATTTGTACCTGCATATCTGAGTCCAGCATTGTGCGTGTTCACAGTTTAGATAAGAAGCTAAATATGGAGGTAATAAATATTTGAAAGGTCTCTCACCTTTTTTAATATCTCCCTATTTACTTTTTCATTCTAATTCTTAAATCCTTTTTAACATTTTTACTTTTTTTCCCCTCTTTCCTTTCTCTCTTGAACCCCCCTTTTTCATTCTAGTTCATCTTGTATCGCCCATTTGATTCCTTTCCGTCACCTGTCACTCACTTTTGATAGACTCATCTTTTTGCCTTCTGTTGCTCTCTCCAGTCTTTTTACAACAGCATTTTTCTCTCTCTACTTTCATATTCTGCAGCACAGGCACTGCACATCACTGTTTTTTAGTTCTCCAGTTAGAAATTATCCTTGCTTTTGATTAAAGCATCAGTTGTTTTTCCTCCTTTACAGAACTCAGTGAATCTCCACTAAACCAGATAAACTCAGTTTGTTATCACTATTTAATCACAATTGATTCAAACTTTTTAGAAGGTTTTCTTTCCGGATTCACGCTGCCATGCTTGCCATGGTGGGCCTCCCAGCCCCATAAGTGAGGGAGTGCTCGGAGGGTCTCTCACTCCTGGTTCTTGATGCCAGCCTTCAGTTTCTTCACTGACCAGGGACACTTCCATTGAGATGTCCAGATGAGTCTGCCCAGTGTTAGGGCCCATTTCAATGCTACTGAAGTATCCACCTTGCTTATGCTGTGATAAAACACACTTATTCTTCAGTCTTTGTATCCATAATCCATCTGCAAGATCTCAAGTTCCTCAGCATCATTTGCTTTCACCTGCCAATCTATTTTTGTTGCACCAAATTTCTTCTGAATAGACACAGACAGTGTCTTTTCCTAAGCTGAATGTCCTTCCTGAATAGGAAATAAAGCATTCTCGAGCCACATAGAGATTTTCTTTGTCCCAGAGTTTATATTTGCTGCTTGTTTCTTTGGGAGAAGCTGACATTACATTAAAACTATACAAACATGTTTGAATCAAAGCCCAATGAAAAATAAAATGGCTCTTTTGTCTCTTATGTTTCCTACTTATGCACTGGGTTTTAAGTCTGTTCGAAAATGTTACATATAAAAGCTGTTGGCTGTTAAGTTCTGTAGTTCAGCATTTTTATTTCAATCCTAAAATCCCTTTAAGCAATACTAAACTAGGAATTTCATTTAAAATAACACAAAACTATTTTATTGCTCAGGATAGTAAAAGATCCTGACTTAAAACTATTGTACTGGACAGATGGGTTGGTTTGTTTGTTTGTTTTGGTTTTTGATTTCTCTGCACCATCTACTACACTCTTCCTCAAATATTATTTTCCTTTCATCTAGTCTCTTCTCTAACTTAAAAACCTCTTCCTTCTAGTCTCTTCCTTAGACCTCCACAAGGCAATAACTTCCTGTTGATGTAATTTATTGTGTGATAATTTGTATATATTACAGTTAATTAAAAATTTCTATACCATTCTCATAAACAACAGAAGGGGGAGTAAAATGAAGGAAACAGCATAGTTCAGAAACTGCAATCAGACACATCTGGTTCATTGTGCATTGTGTCATATGCTCACATGGTCTGCTTTAAGTGAGGTTTTTCTAAGAAAGGCAAGTGATCTGGTATAAATATGTCTCCTGTCACAGGGGACCAGCTTAGTTTTACCCATGCTCTGGCAGTGCATGTGCAAGCGTATAAAGTGGTATTGAATGAACAAAGTGGTATTGAAAAACTAGCACATTTTCAAGCTGTGCAGTGAAGAAAATCTCTGCAATTTCCAGTGTTTATGCTCCAGGAGGTGTTTATAATAGTTTTAGATAATTTTTGCATTAAATATTTGTACAGAAACTGTTCATAACATAAGCACTTTTTCAGGTTGAAAAGCTGCATATATATGTCATAGGAAGGCATGGTCTGAATAATAAAGCTGTAATTGGGAAACTTAATGAAGACTCTAAGGACGAAAGTGTGGCCATTTCTCTGTTTTATATTTTTTATAATTTGACACTTCTCTATTTCTTCCCTCCTGTGATACTAGCTTTTTTTCCTCTCTTCTTTCATCCTTTATCATTTGCCAATCCCCAACTGTAGTTAGCGTTTTTGACAAGATCACTTGCTCTCTATCCTTTATTTTCAATCCGTGCTCGAGTACTTTTTGGCCTCCAGACTTCCCAATTGACGCTGACCTCTAGTTTGTTCATAGAGAAGTGTAGCTATCAAGCTCCTAATGTGGGTCTGCCATTGGGAGGCTGATTTAAAACAAAAGGGAATTCAAAGGGAAGAGGAGCAAACTCACTCTTGAATGCCTGTTTCAAAGTAGTCCCTAAAACGCTTCCATCATTTTTTTCAGCTCAATACCTTGATGGCTTCTCCTTATGGGAGTTCTGATGTAGTTTATAGGGCTTTAAAAGTCCATGAAGCCGATACGTATATTTTGTGATGAAAGCCACAGAGTTAGGGGCTGTAGAGGAAGAATCACTAAAACACATATGTACAGACAAATGAGATTGGCATGAATGTTTTCCTGGCTTGGCAAAAAACTCACACAGTTCCTCAGCAGGTTTTCCCAAAGAACTGAGGCTGAGACTTATAAATATTTATGTTATACACAATTTTGTTTCATTCCCAGACTCATTATACAGAAGGAACATGTACTCTCATTTGGCTGTCTTCCACAAGTCCTGAACTGTGAATATGAAATCTGCACTTCATTTTGTCTCACTTGCCTCTCCATCTGTGCTGAACCATTAACAGTTTAGTGGGGCAGCTAGCCCTTAAGGCCCTGGGAGAAATTCCATCATACAGCTGAAACTGAGCTTAAACCATTATGCCAAGAAAACACATTCATGCATTTCTTTTTTTGGTTTTCTGAATCTTTGTCACTTCCTGCTAAAATTTTAGATTTAGCAAAATTACCTATGCAGCTTGGCTTTCAGGTCTTATACTAACCCTCTTCCAAAAATATCACAGTCATTTTTCCCATTTTCATGGGAAGACTTAAAATCCTGTAAGTGAACAAAATCCAAATTCCAATACGACTGTGATCTTAGCTGTTATGCCAAGGCCTTGGATGTGGCCAGTGGATTGTAATACTACGGAGTAAAAAGTGGAATGAGACTTAAACAGTTTTTGCCAAATAAAGGAGTGAGGCTTTGAGAAAGAAAACAGTAAACAAAAATAAAAAAAAATAGAGGGGAAAAAGAGTGGGGAATAAAAGGTAGTTTTATAGGTGACTTTTTTTTCTTTCACAGACAGTGAAGGAAGAATTGTTGGGAGAATTGTTACTAGTTTTTAAACTTCCTACTAAACAGGAATATTACCTGCCCAAAAGGCATTTTAAATACTCAGATGAGCGTGCTTTCTACGTTAACATTTATCACCCAAATCCCATTATAAAAAGTCCTCAATGAGAACCATATAATGAATCATATAATGGTTTGGGTTGGAACAGACCTTAAAGATCATCTAGTTCCAACCCTCTGCCCTGGGCAGGGACACCTCCCACTAGACCAGGCTGCTCAAAGCCCCATCCAGCCTGGCCTTGAGCACTTCCAGGGATGGGGCATCCACAGCTTCCCTGGACAACCTGGTCCAGTGCCTCACCACCCTCACAGTAGGCCCCCTTCAAGTACTGGAAGTCTAATGATGAGGCGAGAGGCAAGTGTTTATTTGAACAGAGGGCATGTGCTGCAGGCAGAAAAGGTGGGCAAGACTTTGGGGGCAAAGGCAGCCATAGCAGAGTCCATCTTGTGCAGTCAGTGGGGATGCAAGACAGACTATCTGATTTATCTGCTACACCAGCAAAAAGTGGCCCGTGTGCCCTCGCTTTCACGCTGGCTACAAAGAATTTGCAAAGAAAAATAATCACACTTTGAAAGAGAGATATTTTGCCTCTGAAAACTGCAAAAATCCCTTGGCTTGATAGTCTTCCCTGGGGTAGTCTCACCTGTCTCTGTAACAACAGGGCAATATGTAATATGTACTGTCTTTCTAAAGCAGGGATCATACGTCTGGAAAAAGTAAATATGTAAAGAGTTAAGATAGTCTCGGTATAGATGTATATGATTAGGAATATATGGTCTTTTATAAATCACTTATAACTAATAATTTTTATATCCTAATGCATCCTTTTTTCTTATCTTTTAATGTCTTTTATGAATATATTAAGTTTTATTTAATGAGGAAAGAAAATGTGCTTCTTTGTGTATTTTTATTGTAACGAGCAGTGTCAGATCAGCATCAGCCTATCAGCATTGTGATATCTGAGCGACTAAGTCACTCACATGACAATGATCTGGATTCTTTTGGCCAAATATGATTTTTTAAGGTAGCAATTCAGGAAACACTTGTACTGACCATGTGTATGCATGGTACTCTCCATATTAAACTTTTATTAATAAAATTGTAGTGCTACAGTTCTCTAGTCTAAATATCTGTAAATCGGAGGTTTAAGCCATTGGTGCATTTATCAGTTGCAACTGCAGACATAAATCATGCTAAATAGCAGTCACTCCTAAAGGATGTAAAGTATACCCAGTATCTCTATGTAGTACGTATATCAACGCAGCAGTACCTAGATATGAGAATATGTAAGCCATGCTCCAGTTACAGAGCGTTTTGTGAAACATGAGCACCTCTTGGGGCAGCCACCCACAATTACAGGTGATGTCATACTGAGATGAGTTCTAGGACACTCCCACCGTGAATTCTGGGGAAAAGTATGTCTCACAATTTAATTTTCATTGCAGAGGAACAAATTACCAAACCTAAAAGCAAGCAGCACCAGTTAACTAACCTGAATTCAAAGAACCTTCACGCTCCCAGAGGAGTTTGTGACTGATTGGTTTAAGGATAACAGCTATAAACGCTCTAGTTAACCAGTTATTAAAAAAAAATTAAAAATTCAATAAGAGTTTGGAGAATTCATCTTCTGAATATCTGTTTGCAGGATAAGAATTACTATTATTTTTTCTATAACATTCAAGGAAGCTGCATCAGTCCATCATTATCAGTATGTTGGTGCTTCATGGCTCTTCATCTTTTCATGAACAGCCATTTTGAAGACTGGTAATAAGGTAAGAGTCTCTGTATAGTAAATAAATTTTAATCTATCTTAGATTAATTAGCTTCTTAATGGCCACAACTTTTTCCTCAGCCTGTTTCAAACTGAGCGAATAGCTACAGAACTCATAGAAATTATTACAATATTTCATCTTAATTAACACTTTTAGTGTTTCAACATTTATTAAACACTGACTTAGCATAGGTTCAGTGTGCAACATGTTTTCTCTGTACTAAGTAGTCCTTTGCTTATGATAAATCACACTGAAAACTATACTACTGATCAGCAGGTCGTGACAGTGGAGTGCAATAGCTGCAGAATAAACTCACTGCGGCCACTAGGAACGAAAATCTTCTGTGCTGCTTCCTTCACCTCTGCCCTGATCTTAGTGTCAACATTTGAAATAAGTTGCCAGAAGTGAGTACAAAAATGTTGCTGCCCTCCTAAATTACTCCTCTGATATTAGTTTCTTCCATATATTTAATTTTATTTTTGACCTTGATCATATCACTGCAAAGTTGGTATGGTTTACATTGAATTCCATGAGTGTTTGTGTGAGCATAAAAGTAGCAAAATTGTTTGCTTACTCAAGGCTTTTCACTTCAAACCCTTTGGAAATAATAGATCCCTTTAGTTTTGTAAAGCACTGTGTACATCCTCAGTAAGTACATAGGTTGTGGACCTAGGTAACTATCTAAGTAATACATGGCCAGTAAACCTTTGCAAACCTTAACTCAAATTAACAAGGTAGAAGTAGGTATTTCTAGATCACATCTATGCTAGAAGAATATCTAATAAAGAAAAAAAATCTTTGAGATAAATTTCCTCTGTGTTCAGGTATCTACATTACAGGCATAGTGTGGTACTGCAACACAAGGTATCTACTTAAAGGCTGGTTTTGTACTCAAACTAAAAGTATGGAGTTTGAGATACCCATCAGATCACCCATTAGATTTTATGCATTTATCTGCACAGTGTTTCTGAGTTGAGCTGATGGTTAAGTGCTGCAAATAGTAAGTGTCTTCATACTTATTATTTGTCCTAAAAGGCTTTGACATTTCCAGAGATGGTCGTTTAGGTCCATTTGACCTTGTGCTGAAACTGGATTGTCTGTTCACCAGAGCTGCTGTTCTCACAGGGACAGAATTCACCTGGTAATAGTTGGTTGATTTTTTTAAGGCTGTGGTTGAGTCTTTCCTGGTTTTCCCCATTTCTTTAATTTAATTTCCTTCAACGTTTCAGTTGAGAAATACTATTTCCTTCAATGTTTAGCTGAGAAATATTTTTTCTTTCCTTTAGAAAATTTAATATCCTTAAGGCCTTCTCACTTGCTCCTTCTGTTCCCAAATACAAGTATGTACTTTCTCAAGATTGTCTACAAGCTCTGCTTAGTGTTACAGGTTGGAGGTTGCCGCTCTGTCTGGTTTGATGACAGAGACTATTCTACATCATGTCACTAAAAGCAGTATTCAGCACAGGTGCAGTAGCAGGGACAACCCAGGATTGTCCTGGTGATTGTGCCGCTGGCACAGGAGCCATCAGTTGTGTTTTCCATTTCTTGCCCCATCTGTTTTGCATTCTTGCTGTTGTAGCAAGAGCCATCTCAGAGCAGCATTTGTTTGGAGTGCATGCAGTCGAGATGGAAAGTGCAGGAGTTGCATAATGTCCAAACCAAGTTCTGCCTTTCTCAGGAGCATAAATCATTTACTCATTTTACAGATGTTAAGTCTGTCATTTGCAGCAAATATCCATCCAGGACATGCTTGCTCGTATCACCCATTTTGTATAAAATGTTTAGTTAGACCTCACAGACAGTAACTCTGACACTCTTCTTCACGGTAAATACAGGTAGTGCTGTTCACCTGCTTTATGGCACAAGAACATTAACTATTCAATCATGTCAGTATTTAAAGATGAAAATATAAATAATACTTATTTTTATATACATGTAGAATGTCAAATATTAAAGAAAAGGGAGGCTGGCTGCACATCATGGTTGACGTTTTAATATTCAGAAAAGGCAAAAGTACCAGGTTGGTTATTGCTGAACGAGTTATATGGGAAAACTCAGCCATGGAACTAGAAGACTGCCAGAAAGGACAACAAAAGATATCTTTGAGATTTTATTTGGTTTTGGTTTTGTTTTCTATATAAAACTTCAAAATCAAATAGACTTAAAAGTCTTTAAAATATTTTAGCATTAAAATTTTCACAAACACTCTTACCTTGTGTTGTTTCAAATACATCATCTGATACCTCTGTGTTAGATGTTTTAAAGTGGGTTATAAGAACTTTTAAAGAGATAAACACATTAAAAAAAAATCCCATTTATTGGAAAGATTCAAACACAAACCAATTTTGTTGTCCTCTTCAAAAATTCTGGTTGCCCTTTGTGATTCCTGATGGCTGCTATCTGTTTGGCCCATACCGTCAGGATTCTGCTATAACGATGACCTCTGCAGCATGTACAGAAATTGTTCTCAAACCTATGTTAACAGAACTGATAATATATTTTTTAGGTTTCCTCTACGCTCAGAACAGTACCAAACGCAGCATTAAAGAGCGACTTATGAAGCTCTTGCCCTGCTCGGCTGCCAAAACGACATCTCCTGTTACTCAAAGCAAGTTTTATTTTTCATTTGATTTTTTTTAGGTTTGCATGCATCAAAATTTATACTTTCATTAACTGGTCATTTGAGACACAAGATACCCGCTGAAGTAATTGTATGCTCTATTGAGGTTTAAAATCAAGCAATGAACAGATTTGTGGGCTGGTAACAGATTTGTATGTGCAGAGCATGATGGCAAGATACCGGTGCCAGGGTCTGCTGCGAAGGAGCTACTGGGTTGCCACTTATGCTCCACAAGCCATCTGAGAAGTGATTCACTGGTTAAATTAAGTTCCTGCTCTCAACGTGTTTGAAAAGTGGTATCCTGCTGTGTACATGTGTGCACATGTCTGTGTGTGCTTGCTATGCACAGTATAGTATCAGCAGTACTTGTCTGGAAGTGAAGGCCTGGCTCTGCGGGTTTTGACTACATAACAGCAAACTATATAGGGAACAAGACCTAAAGTATAGAATGTGTTGGGTTGGAAGGGACCTTTAAAGGCCATCTAGTCCAACCCCCCTGCAATAAGCAGGGACATCTTCAACTAGATCAGGTTGTTCAGAGCCCTGTCCAACCTGACCTTAAATGTTTCCAGGGATGGGCACCTCCTACTTCCCTGGGCAATCTGGGCCAATGTATCAGCACCCAAATTGTAATAAATTTCTTCCTTCAATCTAGGCTGAACTCTTTTAGTTTAAAACCACATTAACCCTTGTCCTATCACAACAGACCCTGCTAAAAAGTTTGTCCTCATCTTTCTTGTGGGCCCCCTTTAAGTACTGAAAGGCCACAGTAAGGTTTCCCTGGAGATGTGTCTGAAAGAAACATAAAAATGAGATTGACAACAATGTATATGAATGTAGAGATAAAGGAAAAGCACACTGATAGTGCCTTTAATGTCTTGATATGCTGTGAGGAAATAAAATCTGTCCAGGGTAGCTAACAGATAAAAATAAGGGAGGGAGGGAGAGAGAGATGGAGGGAGAGAGAGAAATCCATACATAGGTTCCTACATACATGTATATATATGCACCTAGATAGAGATCAATTATAGTATTATCACTAATGTCTTCCTACATAAATTGGCTACTATAACTGATTTTAAAATATGCCTGTGGACTCAATTTTTGTTTAATTCTAGGCACTAATCTGAACACCTAAAATGAGTCGTTCCCATGCTTCCTGTATAGTCTTCTGGTAAAGCATATAAATCAATTGAAGGTAGAAAAATGCCTCCAAGAGTACTTCCTTGTGTCAATGATTATGGGACATAATCATTGACAATTAAGTCTCTGGATTTCAGTGGTATGGATCTAGGCTTTTTTTTTCGCTACCCCACTTGACTGTTTTTCATATGCTCCCCTACAGAAAAGACTGTGATGCTTGCTTTCCTTTCTAACTATTTCAGATCTCAGAGATGAAAAGCACTAGAGATGTGGATGCACAGTGGCTTTTTCATGGTGTCTTTAGCTGATGTGTTTTGCTTGAAAATAGTGTAGCTTGAAAAGGTCACTGACACCTGCTAGTAATTCATTATGGAGAATTTGCTTTTAGCTACATGCCCTAAGTAACATAGCCTTGGACTATAAAAGGAATCATAAAATCATGGAATCACAGAATGGTTTGGGTTTAAAGATCATCTAGTCCACCCCCCCTGCTATGGGCAGGGACATGTTTCACTAGATCAGGTTGCTCAAAGCCCCATCCAGCCTGACCTTGCACACTTCCAATGATGGGGCATCGAATAGAGAAAGGAAACAGAATAGAAGGAATAGAAAGTTTGATCTGTTTGTTTGAAGTTGGTTGGAGCAACACATCCTTATTCCTTTCACACTTCTATGCAAGCTTTTTGTCTGCATAGGTAAAAAAAAATATTTAGAGTTGATCTTAATAACCTGCAACGTGCAAAATTTGTATTATCTTGATGAAAGTGTTTTATAAGCTGAGAGAAGTCAAACCTTGCATTAAATATTTCATATTTGGGAATCAAGTAGTAAAAAAAAGATGCATCCAGCATTTTTCTCTGTACTCTCATCAATAAGGAAATGCTATATTAAGAATTTTGTATTAAATGAAAATATTATATTAAATAAGAATCTCATCGAAGACACCCATTGTTATTTATCCCATTTCGACATAATGTGCTATATGATTCCTGCTAGCCTGAAAGAAGCAACATTGTAATGTACAATAGTAACCACATAATGTGAATTTCTCAGAAATTTTAAGGGGAATATTTTTAGAACAAGTAATTTGTTGAAATATACACAGCCTGAATTTGGACTTCTGCCCTTGACTTCTATCAATATGTGCAGAAAAAGCTGACTTGAATAAATAAAATCTTATTCCAGCATTCCTGTTAAAAAAAGCACACCAAAGAATGCTTTTTCTTATTTGTGTGCTTTAGTAAACCTAAACTTAAATCCATTCTTCTTTAGCTAAAATTTTAAATGTATATGCTAGAGATAGAACTAGACTCAGGAATGACTTTGGAAAATAAAAGCGTTTGTGCATGCAGTTATTAAACAGATAGGGGAGATATAATTTGGTGGGTTTGTTGGCAAATGCATGTGCACAGTTTTTACAGATAAGAACTAAGCCCTAATCTTGGACATGCTTCTCCAACTGCCATTATTTGAAAAGTATGTCTGCTTTTTGCATTTCTTTTACCTTTTTGGTTTTTAATGAACAATTAAATGTTCAAAGCATAGCTCCTGTGGCAAATAGGTAAAAATTGTCTTTACTATTTAGTTGGAAGAAAATCAGTAGAAATATTTTGTTTAATAAGTTAATGAGTGAATATGAACTTTTTTGTGGTTTTCAGCTGACATATATTAGCCTTTTATGGGAAAAAAAGAACCCTTTCTTAGACTGAAGAAACTAGAGAACTGAAATAACTAATTTTTCTCTAATGCCATAGTAATCATTAATGTTCAGAAATAGATATATTTTCACACATTTTTAAAAGCATAGATTTTTTTTTCCACTCTGGATGATGCTAACCGTAAGTATGAAGAAAAAAATTAAAACCTACAAGTGACTCATGAATGCGATGGTATTTTAATCAGCATAGTTGTAACATTATGAGGAAGTTTATGGTGATCTTATTTTTGTATTATTTATACTTATAGAAACTACGGAAACAGGGCATGAGAGGACTCTTATACTGAAACTTTTCATTAACTGAAAGACAACATCACCACACTGCAGTCTTCTACATTCTCACTAAATCATTACAACACAATGAAAATGTTTATTACTAAGGATATACCAAACATCGTGCTCAGAATCACATTGTCTGGCCTTTATCCTCACATTTATTACGTGTATTCATTTAGCTTCTAGAACAGCTTGTAGATGTCTCTCTAGGTAGCCAGATGTTTCACAAATGGATGCTTAGAGAGCTCATTTCCAGTTAAGTCTCTTTCTGTCTAAACAATAGCCCATTTAAAACCCATATATCTCCTGGCATATAAAACACAAGTGGCTTTTCAACAATATCTATTCTCAGGTTGACTATTTTGTCAATTTAGTGTAAGCACTTTAGTGTTGACTTGCAGTTGACAAAAAACCATTCAGCTGCGTATCTAAAGCATGACATTGTCAGAGGGACTTTAGCAACTATATAAAGAATATAAAAGATAAATCTCTTAAAACCTGATGGAAAGGCTTTAAAAACCTTGAAAAATAAACTCTTGGATTTTCTTATGCAGAATTTAAATAGGACTCAAGAACTCAACACCTAATCCAAGAAACTAGATTAGGAAGCCAGTTTCTTAAATCTGGATCAGCTTTATTCCAATTTCAAGACTCCTCCTTTGCACTTCAGCATGTCAGAAACTGTCTTTTTTAAGAAGAGAACTGAAATGTTCTTGTAATCCTGTGAGTTCAGATACTGACCCTTTCAAACCATGATCAAACATCAACATAATGTTAATGTAAAGTTGGGTTGGGTTTTTTATTAATAGCATTTAGATTGCAAGTTTTCACAAATATGGTAGTGGTCTATGAGCCATCTGAGGTAACCTATAAAGAAAAAAATGAAAGAGAAACATGTTATAGCTTGTCCACAAGCCAACACACAGTGGACATTCTGAGGTAAGACTATGGGTGACCCTGAAATCATCTTCCTGAGATGAGAGACAAAAGCAACATCTCTTTGACAGGAGAAAAGACAAGGCCCTACCATTTTGCGAAGATTTATTCAAATAGTTTGTATACTTTGATTATATCTTTTTAAAAGTTGTTCATTTTTTGTTTAGCTGAACTATATCTCTTGATGCCAGATTTCTCCCAAGCAGCTGGAAGTTATTATTACTGCATTGTAGCAGAACAAAAATATGTGAAGATGTAAGCATAATACGGTTTTAATGGAGTATTCTAATACTGTGCTCTTATGAAAATTGAACTGAATGAAACTTTATTTTAAGAATGCAGATCCCACACTGTAGAAATAAAATATATATCTTCAGCATTGTAAACATTATGTGTGTTTGTTTTCTCTCAAGTTACATTTCTATATTTGGTATAAATCTTAAGGCAAGATAAGGCAGTGATTTGATTAAATTAGCCTGGAGTACTACATAAACTATGTTTAATGCTGCTAGTACTTAGAAACAGATGCACACATTCATATTTTTGATTAGGTGTACGGCTGGCACCCCATATAAAAAATTCATACTGTAAATTTCTTTAGCTGCTTTATTTGAACTTTCACATTTGAACTACCTGAAAAAAAAATGCATTGCTATATCACAGTTTTTTAGGACTGGACTCAGCTATAAGCCTTGAATGTTTATATCCACATTCTTATTCCCCTAATTATGAGGTCACTAAAATACTTATGTTCCCCACTTACATTTTTTACCATGAATAATCATGTTGCCCTGAGCGATTTGTTATATGGCATTCAAAGTAAGGTGTACTGTTCAATATGCAGCACAAATCTCACACTTTCCAAAGCACAACTTCTTGGTAAAAGGAGAACACTGAGAATCTCAGACTGATACAGTGAATTCACATCCAGTCACTAATCAAGGGAAAATTTCCAGTATTCTGGAGTCACTGAAGTTTTATAAAATTCGTCATAGAAACAGAAAGTCATTCTGAATGTGTCATGCATGCCCTTGTAGAATGTTGGCTTTCGAGTTTATTGATATTTGTACTGATGTGATAAGGTCCAGGCTGCTGGGTCATCAATGCTGCTCTATGTTCAGTGCAGCCACTGAAGCAGACAGATACCCTTTCCCTATGAGTTCAAAATGAACATGCCATTTGCCTTTAAAGCTGCAAAAGCTGTTCTTTAAAAGAATGTTATTTAACTTTCATTTTTCTGTGAGGGTTAGATATTTCTAAATCCTATATTTCTTGGTGAGCTTTACTTCTCTGTCTCTTGCATTCTGCAGACACTGTAGAAGATGAAATGGAAATGGCCACAGTACGACATAGACCTGAAGCTCTTGAACTCTTGGAAGCACAGAGCAAATTCACAAAGAAGGAACTTCAGATCTTATATAGAGGTTTCAAGAATGTAAGCACTTCCTTTTTGAATTTACTATCCGTTTACAGGGTAGGCCACTGCAATTCCAGTGTTATAAGAATGACTGGCAATGAAGCTCGTGGTATTCGGTAGCTAAATACTGCATATCTTGTCAGGTGAGGAAACAATCACTCTGCAACAATTGGGCTGTTATATGACCAAAAGATGCAGATGAATTACAAAGCATCCAGAAGAGAATAATTATAACTTAGTACAGTGGGACTTTATTCAAGGACAGATTGAAAATTGTGTTGGAGTTGTTTTTCGAAAGATGAAATAATGGGAGAGAATGTAAATCCTGGAGAATTTGGTCAGTGAGAAGAAAGATTTTGATTTTTGTGTTCATAATAGCTATAACAAGAGGTAACGGGCACAGATTGCGCTGGAGGAATTTTTTGTTGGGTGGACAGCAGTAGATGACTTCTTCAGTCCTTCCTAGCTCCCCAGGTATATACACTTGTCAGATTGCTTTACTGGGAGTCATTATTTGTGATTTTTTTTTTTTTTTTTTCTGATATATGTGCTCTATTGGCAGGTCCAAAGTTTACAGTTGGCAGGGATCCCCACTGAGGACCCCAGTACATGCGTGCAGTCTGCCTCTTTTTCTAGTGTGTAGTTGATATTATATGCCATTAATATTGGATAGAAAATACTTGGTATTAAAAAAAAACCTTGAAAAATAGCAATTGCTTGCCAATCATGAGTGTCTAATGTTAATCTATGTACTCAGTTGTGAGTATGGTGGTAAGTGACTATGCAGGTGGTAAGTCTCCTGCTGAGCTGGAGGTAAAGATAAATTTAATTACATTTATCACCTTTTATTTAGTTTTTCTTTCACTCTTACAAAAGGGTCTTCTCCTTGCCCTTAGCATTTACGGCTCAAGTGAAATGGCCTAACAAAGTATAATAATGCTAAAAGTACAATGAAAATAAGCTATGGAATCAGAGAGAAGGTTTTCAATAACTTGTACAAAAAGACATTTTACGTCTTGCAGAATTCTTAGATATCGTGTATTTTGTCATGAAAGCAAGCTATGCAAACGGATGTTTTAGAACTACATTATTATTGAAAGCCTACAATGCTACAAA
This sequence comes from Rhinoptilus africanus, assembly GCA_013400135.1. Taxonomy (NCBI): domain Eukaryota; kingdom Metazoa; phylum Chordata; class Aves; order Charadriiformes; family Glareolidae; genus Rhinoptilus; species Rhinoptilus africanus. The sequence continues at coordinate 279,559 of VXBO01014966.1, read as the reverse complement.
GTAAAATAGAGTCACTTAATGTGTCCTCTCTATATATCATCCTTAGTTCCAGAAGGTATATAATGTTGACATGTTAGTGATTAACAGTGATTGCTCTTAAAAGCTTTTTATTTCCTCAGGGTAGCAGAGAACATTCCCCTGCTAATGGCATTATTCCCTAAGTATTGCAAATCATGAACTAATGTCCCCATTTATCTAAGACAAAAAGGTACAAAGTATAGTGGATAACATAAGCCTTCTGTCTGTTTCTCTAAGAATAATTATTTTTAGAGTCTCAGAGGTTAAGGACCTTGATGATTCTCTGCATAAAATGAGGTATGGAAAAAGAGAATAGGTTATAAGAAAGTCTTCTCGTTTATTTTTGTTTTACCATTTTTTAAAAAGAGGACTTCCAATTCTTCATATGCTTTTGTGTTCTAAGATGCAAGTTCTACTTACATCAAAGGAGTGTCAGTGGCAATACATGGTAATAAATCTTTATTCAGGTGTTTCATTTCCTTATAAGGACATGATAATTCAAGACGTGTGTATAAATATCTTTGACTATTTAGAGCTAATGAGCATGAACTTCAGGGTTTTTTTGTGTTTAATATAATTGCAAAATTATCAGTTACTTTCAAAAATGCTGTAAAATACACCTAGGGCTGGTGACTGTTATAAAAATAAATCAATTTAAAGCAGTAGTCTTTAGCCCAAGCGTTAGACTTCAGAAATTAAGGATTTTAAAAATTTCAGTTGAGTTGGGATTTGTTTTGTTTCTCGTATTTATCGGTTTCTACTGCAAAATGCTCTACAGCTCTATGAGCAGCATGCCTAAGTGGATTATTTCATCTTTCCTGTCACATGTCTAGCTTTTACCAAATACAGTTTGAGCAGCTTTGGAGGGTACTGATAGAGGATGGCAGTAAAGGGCCTCCTGTGGTCTGCGCTCAGCTGGTCTCCCCTCACAGTGCTCAATCATCCACTCCAGTCTGCCACAGGCCACCTCCCTTCTCACTCCCTTTCTTTCTGATGCAATTTAATATGATCCTGCCAATTTTTCCACCCCTGTGTACTTCACGTGTGTGCTTCATGCACTGATATATACTGGGGGCCACCCAGTTGGGCAGCAGCTTTGGAGAAGAAGACCCAGGGGTCCCAGGGGGACAACAAGTTGAACGTAAGCCAGCAATGTGCCCTGTGACAAAGGTGGAAAGTGGTAGCCTGGGCTGCATTAGGCAAAGTATTGCCAGCAAGCAGGCCAAGGGAAGTGATCCTTCCCCTCTACTCGACACTGGTGAGGCCAGACCTGGAGTGCTATGTGCAGTTCTGGGCTCCCCAGTACAGGAGAGACATGGGCATACTGGAGAGAGTCCAATGAAGGGTCACAAAAGATGACTAAATGGACTAGACCACCTCTCCTATGAGGAAAGGCTGAGAGAGCTGGAACCAATCAGCTTGGAAAACAGAAGGCTCTGTGGAGACCTTCGTGTGGCCTTTTGGTACTTAATGGGAACTTATAATAAAGATGGGGACAAAATTTTTAGCAGGGTCTGTTGCCACAGGACAAGGGTTAATGACTTTAAGCTAAAAGAGGGAAGATTCAGACTAGCTACAAGGAAGAATTTTTTTATAATGAGAGTGGTGAAACACCAGAACAGGATGCCCCCATCTCTGGAAAAGTTCAAGATATCAAGTTCAACAATTTAATTGTATAAAGCGAGATATGTTAAGGCATGAATTTAAGTTGCAGTAGCTCTGCTGCTATTATGCTCCTATTAGGCTAAATTTACAATGTCCCACACCATCAGCCTTGCACTGTGCACTGGCAGGAGCTCAAAATAGCTGTAGTGCAGACTGTTGTCCTAAAGGCAACGTAGCTAGTATCAGCTGGCATAGTCCACTTTACAGAAGGAACAGACAGCAACTCAATCCTTATATATAGACTAAAAAAATTGGGAGATTTTCGATACTTAAACTGTAATACTACCAGAAGATGAAGTATCTGTAGTAGTGCAAATATTAATAAACTTAGCAAAGACAAAACTTTAAGTTTTAGAAAGGACAAGACTCCATACTTACTATGGTGATGGTAGATATAAGTTCAAAACTGACATTTCTTTCTGAAGAAGTTGAGTATCTCTATATTATAATAATTCCTTGGATGTGTCAGAAAGTAATGAGTAAGCAAAGTGGAATTTTTTTCTATATATTTTCAACAGCCTTTCTGGTATCCATATTTTTCCCTCTCTTTTTATGCAAGTATGGCAGGAAGAAATAGGTCCCAGACATGATAAAGAAAAAACAATTGATGAAACAGAAGAAAAGCAGTACTCAATCCCTTTACTTCAGTATACTGTTTTCAAGAATGGTCAGATAACGGAAAGAATATAAAAATAAGGCAAACTTAGAGTGATAGTTCCTCTAACAGAGTGGTCTTTGACCTTGCATTCTGCTACTGAAATACTTCTGGTGCTGAAAGTTATAACTATGTCTTTGTATTTTGCGTACTTTAACCAAAGTTTCTTCCATAAACTGTGAAAATTACTTTTTTAATATACAAGGATATTTTGACATCTGCAACATGCTGTGGGAAGTTAGCTCCATAGCTAATTATGTCTTCTGTGAAAAAGAATTCATTTCTCTGTCAAACTTGCTGCCTTTTATTTTAATAAGATATCTGTAGTATTTCTGCTATGAGAAACTGAGTAACCATTACCATTACTTTTCCAAGACATTCACAGTTTTACACATTTCCTACTTAGTTTCTTCTCTTTCTAACTGAAGAGTTTTTGTCTGTATAATCTCACTCTAGCTGGCTGACTTCCCTGAATCCTATTTCTAGGATGTCTGTTGTGACATAGGGATGACCAGAACTTCTCACAGTTTACATCCAGTTATTTATTATTTATGACTTCAAATTACATACATATAGTTCTGACTGACTTCAAACGAGAAAGCAGCAAGTACTCCTGTATTGATGTAGTGTTGGGGATTACAAAGTTTGATTTATTTTGCGGGTTTTACTTATACAAAAATGAAAAGGTGAACCTTTAAATATATTTTAATCAATTTTCTTTTCCACTGTAGGCAAGTTATATGCCAAATCCAGCAAAAAGTAATTCAAGCAGAATGAGTATAGGGTCTCAGGTAGTATTTCTGTGTGTATGTACACATCTGAAAGTTTCAGGAGAGTCTCAGATCACACTGTAGTATAGCTGATACTCTAGAAAACAAGAAGTAGAGGATGACTGCAGGAACGGCCCAAAGAGTATGGAAATGCCTGTCTTGGCAATGACTGTTTTGGTAATAGTCAAGGTCAACATTTAAAATGCAAGAGGAGGTACAGTAAAGCAAACATAAGGAGGTGGGGTAAGTACCTTCAGATGACGTAACAACTATTACAGGGAAAAGCACCAAGGCAGAACTTATGCCTATATTCAGTAATTTAGTCATTTTAAAGTTTCTACACTATCCTTGAAAAAGGATTTTTTTTTTTTTTTTGAGTCTCCCCAGGCTCAAAAGATTGTCCCCAGCACTCTGGTTTTACAGTGTTCCTGCACTCTTGTTGATGAATTGTTGCTCAGCTGCCATCACAGTGGGACCTCTCCATTTTGTATTTGGCTTCCTGTCATCCCATTTCTTGTAAATTGAAATCGTGATTGCTGCAGTCATTAACCTTTCAAACCAATGGCTCTGTGGCAGGCCTAGTACAAGTGGTACTTCACAATAAATTGCACAGACTATCAAGCATGCACTCAACATGTGGTCTTTCTTTCTCTTTTGTCCATTGATAGATCTCTCACAGTTTCAAAAATGTCCCTGAGCTATGGCATATTTCCATTTTAAAAATACTTAGATAATGTTTTTTCTGCACAAAAGATGCTCCTGTGCTAAACCTAAATGTTAACGATCTTTTAATTTTGGTTGATTATTCTCATCAAAAATTCTGACGAACTCTGTGTTGGGAAACTACTAGACTTTCCCCTAAAAATGAAAGGATTTTTGATGAATATTGATCTCACCCAGCTGTATATCAGAGAAAGTGTAAACTGAAGTCATGCATGCATAAAAATGTCCCTGGATACATACTGTAGCTTTAAATAGGCAGCTCCATACTTGTGACACTTACTGGGAAAACAACGTTTCTAAGATACCTTTCTTCCCTATCACTGTTAGCAAATGAAACAAACAATGACAGTAAGATAACAACTCTGATAATGTTCTGTGGCTCAAAGATAGGTTCCCCAATCACACTACCCATCTGAGTAAGAATGCGTTTGTGCATAACTCAAACTATGTTAATTTATTCAAATTTTGTTCTGTTTCAATTATGGTTTGATGGAAGAGTTGTATTACTGTCTGTTGCCTTTGTGAGTCTCACAGAGTTTAATGAAAGCTCATTTTATAGGTTATAAAGTTCATTTATTGATTGTCTAGAGAATTCGAGTTTTGCATGATAAAATACAACTATTCTCATTGTCATTTTCTGGAAAATTCCTTCCTTGTTTGTTCTCTTGTTAATCTCTTACAGAAAGTGAGGAGAAAGTGCTTGTTTTATCTAATTAAGAATATTTCCAATCTAATGAGTAGGAAATAAAACCATACAGCTCATGTCATGTGAGTTTATTTGTCTAATGTCTATCTACATAACCAAGTGGAAGAATATTCATAGGATATTTTTGATTTTTTGAGTGACTAGATGGCCTCCAGAGGTCTCTTCCAGTGAACAGTGCTATCAGTTTGTGATCTGAACTGCCCACATTCAAATTAGGCAAGTAATTTAATAAAGAGTAGCTAGTGGTTTGAAATGAATTGCTGTTACTGTATTGTGTACAGCATCGCAATCCCCTCAAAACCTCAATACACTTACAGTGTGAATTTTCACATTCTTAGCTGTTAAACTTGTCCAGAAATAAGTGAAATCTGCATAAATACTTACAGTGAAAATTCAGGTTGTTGTTTGATATATCTTTGCATCTGGGTGATGTTGGCACTCTGACGTTGAAAAAGAATTTGGGATCAGTGAGACCCACAATCTTATGTCATCATTATCATTAGCTGACAAGGAAGTAAAATTCAAAGTTTTGATGCTGATCTTCAAACACCAGTTCTAGACCTCATATGATAAGTGCTCATATTATGTACTTAAAGCTCTCAAATTATCTGTGCTGGGCCCAGTGGTATGGTCTGTAAAAATTAAGTTTAGCACCAGCTCTCATTAAAGTCAGTTTATTCAGAGATAGAGCCTATGAACTGCAATTAAGAAAGCCTTCAGGATGACAAGGAAGCCACTTAAATACATTTATTTGAATTTATGTCCCTCCCCAAAGCTTGTGGGTCTAAATATTAGCCACCTTCATGAGCTACACTGATCTGCAGAGAATAGCTGCATGAAAGAACAAGGTAGCTTTATCCACATTTCTTTAACAGCATGGTTGTTAGAGCATTTTCCTATTTAATAATAGTTTTGGAAAATGAAAGAAAAATTATACATTTGATAAAATTAATTGGGACTTTGAAGAGTAAAATTGAGTTGGTGCACTGAATAAAAATAATTTTCACTGTATAAATAATTTCTTCCTCTTGCAAATTTTTGTTTAATGATGAAGGTGAAGGTTAGGTATAGATACTGTGCATTTTGCAGTCTATGCCCTAACTTGTGCAAAACCTGAAACACCCCAATGTCATTTTGAGGGTTCTGAAGTTAAAGTTTTCAGATTGTTTTAACTTTTCTTATACGTTTGTATGTATGATGTTTTAGGAACACTGAATGTAGTTGTTTTGTTCACTGTAATTGGAAATGTATATCTGTCCTACATATGGATGGCTTTTACAGCTATTCTGTTTGTACAGCCTCTGATTTATGACTAATACAGATGTACGGTTCTGTCTTTCACTTCTATCTTTCAAATATAGTTTCTAAGATAACCAATGTCTTGATTAGAAGGTATTTAGTGCAAATGGAAATTGTGTCCCCTTGCATTATATTTGTCAAACAATAAAAGCTGACAAGGGCTGTAGGCATTTGACTAGAAAAGAGGTTAAAGAATGGATGATGCAAAGAGTTTGAATACCAAACAGATTTTCAAAGTCCCTTCCATTTTCCTTGCTTCCTTACTTAACCTTTTCCACCTGTTCTAAAGCATGACAACATAATCCTCTTAGTTTATGTCTCTGGAACACCATGTATTATGAAACAGAAGGTTTCATACCATGAGAAATAACACTTTAGCTTGGATCAGCTATATCCGAGTCATCAGTTTCCCCTATCTCACAGAGCTGATACGATGTCTTCAGTTCATTGTGATCCCACTCAGTTCTATGCTGAATCCGTGTGGTTTTATTGTAATGAATAATTGCAGATTCAAGATCAATACAGGTCTGAAGAGAGAGAAAACACCAAAAGTGAGCATGACAGACAATGGCACTTGTGCAAGCACATATTGGTTCTCCAAAGCTTGCTCTTGCAGATGAGGTGGCTCAGAACTTAGATATGTTTTTCACCATCCCCCACAGAGTCCTAGGACAGCAAGGAAGATTTAATTTCACCAGCAGTCAGTGCAGTTGGTTTTCCCTCAAGATCTGAGGAGTGTCTGTGGAAGTCCTTGGGTTACGCAGCATGTGGTATTAGCAAGGGTGGGATCTTTCCAGATGCAGACTTTCTTTCTGACCAAACATAAAAGAAGAGAGCCTGGAAGAAAAAAATAGGTCAGTTAAAGGTTCCCACCTAGCTCTCCTGTCAAACCTCTAAAACCATTTGACTCTGACTCTGAACATCAAACATGGGATGAGTTGCTCTACTGGGTAACAGTGCACGAAATATGCCCTTTGTGCTGACAGTTTTTAGAGAGGTTCTGACCCCTCTGCACAAACAGTGTATGAACAGCAGTGTTGTGGGCGTGAAAAGGATATATACACAAAGCATCACCAGCAACTTGTCTTTTTAAATAGATGCAGTGATGACACCTGAACAGGTTGTGCCTCATGCATATAAACCTGTTAAATTTGCAACACAGAAATGCCAATAAAATAGAAAAAAAAAAAAAAAGTCCTGAATCTTACTAGAAAATAAGATAGCAATAATTCAAACTGAAAATTAATATCTCCCCATGTTAGAAAACTCCTGTGACTTGCTTAGACTTAATAAACTAAACAGTAGACAACCGCATAGTGAAAATCCAAGCAAGTAAACCTGGAAGCTGGATATCATATCTGCTGTCGAGAGACAGATTTCTAAACTCATCTTTTTCTATCTAGAGAGTTTCTGAAGACATGTATAATGCACATAGCTCAAACCTCCATTTTTTAGAATAGAGTTATTATTTACTAGTTGTGCTTCAGATCAATTGTTTTCTCAATTATAGATGACTGAAGAAAAACTTTAAAAAAGCACCAACCTTGCCAAGGCAGAATTTTGTTATTATGTTTCAAAAGCAGTGGCATTCATTTACTAGGGGCCTAGAGGGAACTTTTCCATATTTCAAACAAGGCTATGTGAAAATCTTTTAACAAACTGAGTGATAAATAAAGCTTAAATTCATTATATAATTCCTTCAGGAGTTAGTCAAGAAACTTGAAGTTTTTCAAATATAAGAGTAAAAATAATTTGGAGTTATAGTTTGACAGACCTGGCCTATAGTTGTCAGTTGTCACAAATTTACAGACCTTAATGTGTTCAGTGGAGATATTCGTTTCAATTAGTCTCACAGTTGCTGGCAGAGATTGAAATCTTCTTTTTGAAAGTTAATAATGAATTCAGTCCCTATGCTTCTATTCATCTCCTGACTTACTGCTGTTCATGGAGATTCTTCACGTCATGTTCGCTAGGGAAAACCTGTCATCTAGCATACCAAGGACTGTCTTCATAATAATGATTGCTTACTTCTGAATAGTCTCCGAAAGATGTAGATGCTGAGTAGCTAATTAAGCAGCATATAGGAAGAGCGTGATTTTAAGCACCCAGTATCAATAATAGTGCAGAGCACCAAGTACTTCTAAACTTCTTCTTTATTCTAAAAAAGTCAGTATTACATTTTGGTGGAATTGTATTGCTCGGTATGCTTGTCTGCCCCTCCTGTCTGAAATTGGCAGTGCCCTGTCCTGTGCTCTGGTGTGCTCTCAGTGTGCCATCAGTCACACCAGGCTGACACTTCATGCACGGTAAATACCTTCTGCTCTGCCAGCCAGCTGCTCAGCGTAACTCATCTGCTGCAAGAGCTGTTTTCTACCACAGAGCTTTCATGTGTGGCANTCTATCCACCTCACTGTCCAATAAATAAATGTTTATGTACTAGAATACGAGCAGCAAAATATCTTCTGCACCGCACTGCAGCTACTTCTTACTGCAATTGGACTAAGCATTACAAAGCTTGGTACTTGAGTTGTGCGAAATTTTTGGATTTTTGTTTCTAACATTAGAGAAGTAAAATTTGGTGCAATGCACCATTGATGCAGTTGTAATTTAAAAATGTAGGGAGTAGACACCTCTTTTTCTCCTTTCTCCTACCTGTCTCCTTTTCTGCACAAGGTGAGATGAATACTAATTGTAACTGCTATAAACATTGGACATTACAACACACAGCATAGCATAAAATGTTTTAGTGAGCTAATTCATCATTTGAGAAAACAGTGTTAAAAAAAGCCTTCTACTTGGATTTCTTGCTACTGGTTTTCTTAAAGAGTTTTTTATATAAAACACGATAATTCTGTATTAAATCCTGTACTAAGTTACCTATTACACTGCAATTCAGAGTCACAAAGTGGATATGCATATTTTCAGGTGAATGTCCCAAGCCTGCAAAATGATAGCAGAGGAAAAAAAATATATCTTTTGGCGATACTTCTGGATGGTGCAGTTCAACCATTTGTGTTCTGCTTCCTTCAAAGCATCACAGACAAAATCTTATTTGTGCTGGACTCAGGAATCTGTTCTGGATCCCAGGAATTTCCAAGTAATTTTAGATCTTTATAATTTTTTCTTGTTTAAATTCCTGATCAATTTAAACAAAATCAGCAATATGTAGGTTTTGTCAGAAAGCAGTGAAACCATCAAAAATCCTTTCTTGATTTCCATAGAATTAATTTCTGATTTGAAATTTCTTTACATCTACTTCTATGCTAAAGATAAACACCAGGACACCTTCAAATAAAACCACAAATCACAAGTGCCAGAGCATGAAGGTCAAGCCTTTCAGTGGCATGGAAGTTTATTACAAGTCTTGGGCCAACCTGCATTTATCTCTGAGTGAAACTCCGAAATCCAGTATCTAAACCAGACGATATTCTTTAGATCAGCTGGACATTTCCGCAGTTGCTCTCCACTACCAATTATGTGAATGATTCTCATGTTAGCTTTCAAGTAAGGGAATTTATTCAACCCAATCAATCCCATTGTGAAATATACTTAAAGGACCTTAGATATGGTGAGTATAACAGAAGAAAGAGGAGCCAATAACTCAAAGGACAGCATGATTCAGTAAACACAGCATGAAGCTAGAAGTCTAAAGACTCTAGCCTTTTAGCTCTCTGGCTGGCTTATTAACTGCCACACACCTTTAAAAGCCTTAACTATCACACTAAAAAGCCTTCTGGGTTGCAAGAGAGCATTATACCAGTGCTTTGCTGCCTGCACGGGCTCAACATTGACAGCTGCCTAATTTAATGTCTCTGATCTGACAGCCAAAACCTTTTAGAGTGTCCCTGGCTATGTGAGAGATTGCTTCTCAGCCTTTGATCAAAGTCTTCTCAAACATGCCCTGGGAAAAAAGTGGGGAACACCCGTAGGGGGCTGGTGGCTGTGGGAAACTGAACTTTCCCAGGAGTTGGAGATAGCAAAGTTCATCCTTACAGGAGAGAAAAATGAACACTGATTTTCTCAGTGTTAAGAGTGAAATGTGTGTTCTGTTGGCAGTGTATGTGAGCAAGACCGTCTACCCCTCCATGACTAAGCTCCATATCTGCCAAGTGGAAATTACAGGAACCTCATGTCTGAAAACACACTGATGTAGGAAGCACTCTACGTGGTATTTCTAACAATTATTTACTTGCTCCATTTGTGTATCTCTGATGCTGTGATCAGCTTCACCATGACCTCACAAAAAGAAGTGTCAAGTAGCTGGATATAGAAATATTTGTCTTTGGCACACGATCTACCAGCAATTAGAGGTATCTGGACAAGAGATACATAATGGTGCTTGTGATGAAAAATGCCAGCACTACGCACTGGAAACTAAGCGCAGGAAACTTATTATACAGGGTACTGAGCTTTGGATCAATAGGCAGGAAATCCAGGTTCAATAACTAACTGCCATACTGTCCTGCTGAGCAGTCCAGTTTCGCCTGTTTCCTAAGTTTTTAGGACCAAAGCTCTTTGTCAGTGTTTCTCCATGTCACCCAGTACAATGGGTGATTTACTACTATTAACAAAGTTTTAAAACAGGCAATGTTTGTCATCTTCCTGCAGAGAAAGGTGAGAAAGAAGTGACACAACAGAAAACAACAGAGAACTTTAATATGAAAGCAGATGCAAAATTAGATTCAACTTGACATCAGAGAGTAATAGCAAATTTGTTTATCAGTTTTTAATTACTCCTGTGGATTCACCCATTCTGTATTTTTAACATTTCACTCCTGAAATTATGTTATTCTTCCAGTCTAAAAATCCTGTTTCTTTTAAAGTCAGCTGCAAATCTTCATTAATTTTAATGGAACATACCCAAATGTTGTGAAAATTTTTTTGCCCTCTTCATGTGTTTTTCACTATAGGATGCCTTCTCAAGGATTCCAGAGCTCTAGATAGAAATATGGCAATTAAGATTTTGTTCAGCTGATTTGTCCACCACCACCACATTAGCTATATGTGATGAAAAGAACTGCACACTCCTTTAGTCTGTCAGACAACCATAATGTAGTGGCAATTGGCTCTGAATTTTTCCACTCCAGTCACAGAGGAAGATTTACCCATGAGGCAATACCAAAATGTAGCCTAATTATTACAAGCTTTTACCAGTAGACAAGCAAATACCTATCCGTGTTATGCTGTGCTGGAAAATCTGATCCTTTTTCTTGTTTCTTCAGAATAATTCTTTCCTTCCTCCTACATTTATAAGCTATGAAATAGTATGCATCCCAATCAAGGTGTTCCCTCCATTCAATTAGGAGCACGTTGTGCCCCTTCAGAGCTCTCACTTGTTCACTGGAGGACCTGAAACCGGTTTTGCTCTGCAAACGAGATGCCTTTCTCCATTTAGTCATTGCCTTCTGCATTCAGAGTTCCTGGGAACAGTGGCTTTTGGGAAATCTCAGGGCACTCTAGGAAGCTTTATGTTCCTTTTCCCAGTGAAGACCTAATTAGGATCCTAAGAATGAAAGCCGTCAGTTCTCCATTAATATGACTGTCTCAACACTAAACTGCCCATGAACAGCCTAGAGTCTTATGCACAGAGGTCAATTATTTTTTCTATTTCTTATCTCGAAGCAATATAATTCTCCAGATTTGAGTCTCATATCATCACTCCAGCTTGATCAAATTACCACACTGTATCTGATTTTCAAAAAATCCACTGCACATCCAGTAGTGTTGAAAATAAATTAATCAAGTTACAGAGCATCTGCTTCAGTGAACAAGAGATGTAGTACCATCCCCTCTAATGGAGCCCGAGTTATAACAGCCTTATTTTCTTATTCCATTCTCTGAAGCTGCAGTTATGGATCAAAGACAAATTTTATGTGCCATAAACTTATCAGGTTTTGCAAGAAGTTTTTATGCCCAGCAATTTCATCCTCAATGAATCGCCATAAGAAATGATACCACTATGAGAAATAGAATCTTTCTCAGGCCTACCCTGTATGATAGATAACTCTCTAGTTATCTTTTTCCCTTCTTGTTATCTGTTTTAACTGGGAGATGTCTTCTGCTTCTTTTTTGTTTCTCTATGCTATTCATGTTTTCACAAAAATGTGCTAGCAAATATCGATCAACATTTATTTAGGTTTATCTGAGCGTTCAGTTCCAATGATTGGACTTGTGCTACAAATTTTAGATATGCTACCAAAAGCAATGTATCAAATATCCACATGTGAGACAGGGAAAGCTTCAGAACAGTCTGAAGGAGATTTGTGTAGTTTATTTAGATCTTTTGCTGTGCTAAAAAAAAGTTATCAGTTCATATTCCTGACTAAATTTCAAATTCCATTCTGATGCTTCTCTTGTGTCTTTTACTGAATTATAGAAAGAGTATCTAATTTGTAAGTGGCAATGGTATATCTTACCCTGTCTTATAGAACTGTTCACTCCTCAAAGGCATTTAAATTTATCGCCGAAAGCATTGTTATGAAGCCCACTGTGGCCCTTCCATGATCCTTACAAACAGCAGAGCTCTAGTGGTGAAGTGTCTTCTCCATATCATGGACCCGTGATCTGGGGAGCCCTTTTGGGTAACAGAATAAAGGAGATGTCGGTGTGGTGTGCTGGCAGGCTGGGCGAGCACACGTATGACAGTGAGGTTTTGGTACATGGAGAGGGGAGATTGTAGCAGACATTGGATGCCAGAGAGCCTCCAGGATGAGGGACATTCCCCTCACTGTGTGAACATGGAAGAAGCATTTCTTCCCATGAACCACATCTTTCTGTCACTTGTAGCAGCTTCATACACATCATTGACCCAATTGCTTCTGAATTTCACCATTGTACTTGGTGAATCAGGTCCTATTTATGCTAATGTCAGGCTCAGTTTTATAAATATTTATGCATGTTAGCACTTTTGTTCTTACATTTGCAATGCTGGGGCCCTTCTCCTGAGAGAAAGTGTTGTTAGTAGTGGAGAAAACAGAAACCCTAATAAAATATAAATAATGAGTACAGTATTTGATTTCTAGTTTCTAACCTGCTCCCCATTGGCTTTTATGCTCTTCGCGATTTCTGTGAGCTGAAATTCCTCAGTGCTTTTTATCCTAGCTACCACTAACCAAATATTTATCTGTCTCTATTACTACTACATGTCTTTGAAAGAAAGAAAGAACCACTGCTCTGAAAAGTATTGAAATAACATGAGTTAGGATATGCTTTGAGACTGAGTGTCTTTCATGCAGACATGTGTCTCAGCAACGCAAAACTCGCACTATTCTTACTTCATAATTAAAATGAAAATTTGAGTTGGTGTCAGTACTTAGTGTCAATATCCAGTTGACTGAAAAACACACACACACAAAAATCAGATCAGCATTTTAGACAGAATATAGTTCCTTTTTTTTTCACCCCTGACAAACTGAGTTTGCTTCATAAATAAAGTCAGGCATTCTTATTTTCAGATACGGCTATAAAATATAATCGTGATGATGCCAGTCTTCTAACCTTTAGCAGAAGGTTGTTAGTAGTTTCCTCCGCAGTGAATCTTCTACTCTTTAAGGGCACAAGGAGTTTCTAGGGAAAACCAAAGCACCAGCTGAGCTTCTAAATTCTATCTCCCTCATGCAAGAAAAACAAAATAAAGGCCTCCATGTTTTTAAAATAGAGAATTGACCTATATTCAAATATTGCTGTTAGAGACTGGTGATGTCCTTCATTCTGCTGAAGTGAATCATTTGAGTGGGTCTAAGGGAGTGCACTTGAGCACCCAGCACTTGCCAGCAAGGGAACATGTGAAATGCAAGTCACAGAAGCAGTGCTCGCCTAAATAAGTCTTCTCCCAAGAGACTACCTTTGTCTTTGCCAAAGTGTTTACAGCAAACCGTACTGATCAGTATTTGAAGCATGGGTTCTGCTACATTTAATTTAATTATAGCTCCTGCCTATTTGTGAAGTCAGGATTGTAAAATGCCCTCTTGTAGTGACAAGCAAGGGCAGAAACAGTAAGCACCTTTCAGATGCCAGGGACTCATCCATAAAGTGTCAAGCTTTGGGGCAAGCTTTTAAGTTCAAATCTTTAGTCATGTTGTTTACTGTTGTTTTACTGACAGTGCTAATAATAGGAAACTAAAAATTATGCCAGTTAGTGGGCATTGCTAAACAAAGAGCGGCGCTGATTAAAAGCATTGTTGGCACCTCGCCCACTGCATCGTGGAAGCAGCCAAAGTGTTGATTGTTATTTACTGTGTGAAGCCACACATGCTGGATGTGAGCCAGTTCCTTTATTTCTGCTTGTTTTCCTCTGAAACTGCCATGGTAAGTAGGGGGTGTGAAGAGGCTTTTGTTCATTAGAGCATCTTTCGATGGGAGGCTCAATATTGTGTATATCTTTTCTGTGCCATTGGGAAACATTATCACAACTCTTCTACAGGTAACTAAATAGAAGCAAGAAGTTTTGTGGTTTAGCTGATGAGACAAGGCTTGGAAGGAGTTTTTACATGTATTTCACCAGTGGGTGTCAATGGACACTGATGCTATCAAATCCACTAACATTCCTAGAAACGCAGACTGCTGCCACTGAGTTATCAAAAGAGTCTATAACTTCTGTGACAGAAGTGATAATGCAACAACCTGAGGTGTTGCCCCTGTGAGCCTGTAACTGAAGTAATTCTACTGTACTTTAGATCAGGGAGGAAAGATCAAAACAAAGGATGTCCCTTTACACCCAGTAATCAGGGTATTTGGGGGCTATTAGTTTGCCTCCTGTGTTCTAGGTCCTCTGTTAAAAACTGCTTGTGCTTTACGCCTGTAGCCATAAGTAGGAAAAATCATAGCAAGGCTTTAGATTAGAGACAGGGACAAAAGACTGAGACAGCCACCCCTAACCATTTCAGAAAAAACACCTTTCTTTTGTATGACTCCCTATTACTTTCATCCCATACAGCTTCTACAAACAATAGAGAAAATATGTCTTCATCTCCATTACTAGCTCCCAAGGCTCACAAGTACTTGAGTCATACTCACTCTTGTATTACTCACAAGTAATACAAGACTAGAGTATGTTATTTTATGTTCTGTTCTACAAGGCTAAATTCTGCTGTAACCAAAAACAATAGCAAGCTATTTTAGGAAGAATATTCAGCCCTTTTGAAATCAACAGACAAGTCTGATCTCAGGTATAACTTTGGTAAATGTATTTCATCATTCATCACTGTTTGGCCACAGCATCTTTCTATGAGGTTATTTTTTAAGATGTAAAGCAAGAACTATTTCCATAAAGAAAGGGTCCTGTGAGAGGCTGTTTTGTTAGCTCAGTCCTAAGAAAACTATGATGAGAAACCTAATTTGAAAAAAAAAAAACAAAACCAAGAGCTATTCAGTTTCAATAGACAGGAGGTTAAATTAATAGCTGTCCCTTTCCTGATAACACGAAAAGTAGCAGTGATAATTGAAATTAAAAACACCAGCAGTTTTCAATGTAATTGAATTGAACACAGGTTATTCATTAGAGAAAATGAGTGAAAATCCATCAAGCTAGATAGGTCATTATAAACGTACTCATTCATATATATATATATAATGTATATTGTTGTACGTAGTAGGGATAATATCCCAGAGATGAGAAGAATATTAATGTTGGACTTAGAATTAAATTTTTCGTAAGAGTAATTTCAAGCAGTGTAATAAATAAAAATTTAAAAACCCCACACTATCTTGTATTTTGGACTTTCAAAATTTCTGCTCTCTGAGTATCTTCATGTGTCTTACACATATTAATGTACTGGGACTGTCAGCTCTCCTACAAATTAGGAAAGGCTTCACTAATGCACTAATTAATCTTCATTTTACTCCAGGAAGCTTTTTTAGAACAGAAATTACATTAAATTCTTTCAGCTATAACTGTGTTTTAAGTACACTTTGTTCTATACTTTGTATGTGTTCTACTTTAAATAGAAATAGCATAATTATTGAGCATGAATTATGCTCAAACAGGGAAAAATTTCCTGATTGAGTCCATTTCTGGTTTCTCTGGTGTACCCAGATCTACATTAGCTTGGAAATTCTTTGTTTATCAGCACAGTATTAATCATTCATTAATTTAAATAAATGCAGAAAATAATTTTAAAATGTTAGGAAAGTTAGCAAAAGATTTCAGTTATTTAAGGGAATGTGAAAACTGATTCGAGTAAAAAATTCATGTTTCTGAGTTGTCTGAGGAATTATCTTCTCTCTCTCAGAAAATTAACTGGTGTTCTATGATTGGGCAAGTGGCATGAAGAAGGCAGCTGTATTTGTTGCCTAGAGTAGCTGGTAACCCAGTCATTAAACCTTTACAAAATAGTGTAAAACTGGAGGAGGCTCCCCTGTCTAGCAGAAAAAAAGAAACAATATATTCTTATTTATACTGAGTGTGTTTTAATGTATTTAATCTGAGATGTTATGACACGGGTTTTCCTCACTTCTGTGGTTCCATCTGCACAGATCACACCCAGAACAAACACTTTTCCATTGAGCCTGTTTGTTTGCCACGACTGATGACCAAGCATCCAATGCACACGTGTTCAATACTTTCTTTTACCCATGTCTTCCACCGCAGCCTGCCTCTGCTCATCTTCCCATCTCTGCACATTTCTTAGTAATTAACAGCAGCTCCTTCAAAAGCTTTTCAGAAGGAAGGCAGGTAAGGTCTGGAGTTGTTCTATTGTATCATAGGCCTGGACAGACCCCAAAGGATAGGTCTAAAGATAAACTAAAACCAATTGGCATCCTTTGTGAGTAGTTTGAGACACTGTCCTGCCAGCCATCCTCCCAGTCCTTTGATAAAGTGGCTTTTGTAGTGGGGAAACAGCAAAGCTTAAGAGGAACACAGAGGTGGGGGAATAATATAGTTGCGTGATCAAAAGAGCCAAAGTAGATCTCTCTTCTGTAGTCATTGCAATTATCTCATACATGCACTGATTTCCTAAAAACTCCCTCAAAGCTGCCATTTGATGTGCTGAGATGTTGAGTGATAAATCTATACAAAGGAAATTAAATGTTTCTGTCACTCATCTAGTTTCAAAAAGATGTGTTAAAAAGCAGGAGCCCAAACACTGACAATACAGCAGTCCAGAAGACACAAGCTCAAAGACGCTGTTCAGAGAAATGACTGTCTATAATAGATTACAAAGACATGGGGTTTTTCCTTTTAATCCATAGGAGAAATAGCTCCTGGACATTTTGCCAACATCTAATGGACAATATTTTGCTTATAGTTCAATGTGTCTGAATTCATTGCTCTCTTGGGGAGGGATCTAACTACGGCAAGAAAACAGCTGTTCTCCTCTCCCCACATCTTCTTCTTTTATTGCTTCTTCTAGATGTATTTAGAGCAAAGGAAAAGGAAAAAGAAAAGGATCATAAATATATTTGTCTGGGGTTTTTTTAATCTGTATTAATGAGAAAAGAAAAAGGTCTTTTGAACTGTCTAACTATTCCCAGGTTAGTTTTCCCAGTCTTAATTTCTAGTGCTTTGTTCAGGCACATTTCAAATTTTTTCAAGAGAGAGGAGGAATTAGTTTTTTGAGGCTGCTTCACAAGCTAGTGCATCACATCTCTTTTAAGCATATCTTTTGAGATATTTTTCAGGCTGCATTTGCTTTTCCTTTAATGATATCAAAACCTTCTTTCCCCCAGAAACCTCATTTTGTTTGTACCATCTGCTTTGAAGTCCCACTAAAATAATTCCACTTTCATTAGCTGCTGCAGGTTTTTTTCCCTGCTCTTGGTGTTTCTCCTATGTTGGCCAATAACGTGATCTGAACTCTAGCAATGCCACAAAGCCCCTTTTCATGAAGATCCCTTCTGATATGTGTTTTGGTTTTTTACAAAAAATATCAGTATAAAAAATAAACCTTGTATTCTAAAAGTATTTTCAGGACATCATAGTAGCAATCACTTCAAAATTAATAGGCAATGAAATTTATTTGATGATGATTATATCAAGGACAAGATAGATTTCTGTTTACTACAGAGAAATGAGTTACAAAATTACAAATTTTTTGGTTTAAATTACAATAAATTTCAAACTTACTTATTCTCAGCATGCAGCTTTAAGGTCAGTCAACACTTAAGCTTAGTCCTATTGGTATTTGGTAAATATATCTTTAATTCTAAAGGTTTTCCCAAGAAAAATCAATACAATACTGAATTAATGTACTATATATTAAATTACATAAATTTATCAAATAAAGTAAATGAAATAATTACATTTATTAGGGGAAAGCCTCAGGCCAGATTCAACAGCCTGAGAGAGAAGAGGTTGTTGCCATGGCCCCAAATTCAACTAGCAGCAAGACTGAAGATGTTTTTTTTTTTCCCAGTAGGCACATGCACATAGAACACATGTATATATCTCATATATACCTATGCACATGCACGTGGCCAGCCACACAGGTCACAGACAGACACACAGACCAGTCACATGAACACGGCAGCACCAATGGCTTCATCCTGATCCCCTCTGTGGCTGAGCAGGATGGAGTTGAGAGTATATATACACACACATGCATATGTACAGTGTGGATCCCTCAAGCAGGTGGGCTCAGACTCTGGACTTCCCTGATGCCCAGTAGCCAACCCCCACATTGTATTACCCTTAAAAACTCACTCACATCCTGGCTCCCAGGCTGTGTCATCTGCTAACCAGCTCATCCTGCTTAATATTCACTACTGATCACACATTCACTCACACTCCCACACAGGCTCCAGTTGCTGCACCAGGGACATGTGGATCCTCCAGCCCATGGTCTGACCCCAGCTGCTGCACTCACACTTCCGTGCACACCCATGCACACACAGAATAGAGAGCCCTCATCCAGGAAAGAGCTGGAAAGGAGCTTAATAAGAAAACAGGACAGACTGCCCTGGTCAGGCACAGGGCATGGCCAGCCAAGCCAACTTACCAGCCAACCATATACACATGAGCAGGACTTTTTATCCCCTTATCCCTCTATTTTCCCGCACTTGTTCCTCCTCAATTTACCTAAATCCCTCCCTTTCTCCACCTTTGGTTAACATCCCGTAATAAGTCCTGTGCAATGCCCAAATGCCCTTTCCCTGCATCCCATAATGTGTCCCCTACCCTGAGATGGCAACCTCCTCCAGTCCAAACATTGACTCAGTGCCCAG
The DNA here is from genome assembly GCA_013400135.1 of Rhinoptilus africanus. Taxonomy (NCBI): domain Eukaryota; kingdom Metazoa; phylum Chordata; class Aves; order Charadriiformes; family Glareolidae; genus Rhinoptilus; species Rhinoptilus africanus. The sequence continues at coordinate 260,562 of VXBO01014966.1, read as the reverse complement.
ACACTGGAGCTGAGACTCTACTGGGACAGTCCCGGGTTGGCCCAGGACAATGTGCCCCTTCCCTTCTGTCCTTAATTTGGGTTGTGCCCCTGTGCTCCCCTGGGCTTGTGGAGCTGGGCCTTTGATGGGCTGATGCCTCCTGAGACATCCTGGGAGCAGCCGGGGCAGAGCAGTTGGGGTCTACAATCTGCCGTTGTCTCTTTGTTCTCCTCCGTGGGTGTGCAGGCAAGCTTCTACCATGTAACTGAACAAAATCCAGCATACTGCCAGGAGCAGCATGCTTAGGAAATATAAACAGTTTTATTAAGTATAAATGAAATATAAACAAGTTTAGTCTAGAAGTGTATTAGCTTGTGTTTTTGTTTTCTACTCTGCTTGAAGCACATTCAGTGGTCTGCAGACATGAGTAAATTGTTTTATAGCGTGTCAGCTGGATATTAGCTAAATTCCAAAGCTGTAAGGCATACTAAAACTGTTAAAAGCCAATTCCTGCATTGTCCCTAGAGGAATAAGGTGCAGCAGCCATTCTTCTTCCTGTGTCTGCAGGCTATGAGATTTTTAGACAAACTTAGGTATAAACTTCTAACTAATATTTTGCTTGTGCAGGTCCACATCAGGACATTATCCACTACCATTAATTATTTGCAATTAAGTCAAACACCTAGTCAAAATAGTCACCGTATCGATGTAAGGTGATGGTAATGCCTACTCTCCCTCACACTAACAATCCTGAATTGCACCTGCTTTCTTTCCAGAGAAGGGTTCGTCTCTGCATCCTTTCTCTAACTTATGCTACAGAAACAGCACAAGGCAAGATTTGACACGAAGTGAGAATGGAGAAGAATATTAGGAAAGATTCTCTTTCATACTTTTCACGGAATGTTCTGGCTTTTAAGAGTGAGCTGGGATTTTTGATCTGTCTGACTGGAAATTTGCATCTATCTGATGCTACCTTGGTTTGATCTTGGACTGTTATGGCTGACAAATGGGGTAATAGTTGGTGATAACCTGATTAAAGGTTATCTGTGAAGGAGCTTCTGAAATGGAAGAAAAGATAGAATCATAGAGTTGTAGAGTTGCCTGGGTTGGAAGGGACCTTTCAGATCATCTAGTCCAACCATCAACCTAACTCTGTCTGGAAAAGATTTTGAGATGTGGGGATTCAGAGCAGGGGTTGATAAACTTCTTCCAAGGACTAGGAAGCAGAGACTATGTGGAATAGGGCTTGGTGCTCTGTTGCAGGGGTAAAGAGAAAAGAGGCAAGCAGGAGCAAGTCAGTAGCCAGAGGAAGTGAGAAGAGGCTCAAGGCGCTGGGGAGATCTCTCCCTGCAGCGTGGAGGGAAATGGAGGTAGAAATGACTGGGAGCAAGATCGATCCTTCAGCAGAACTGAGCAGCTCCAGATGAGCCCAATGGATTGACAAATCTTGAAAAAAAAGCTTGGGCTGCCCTGTGTTGTATGCAAACTGGGATGTTACATTAAACAGCAGGCACTTGAAGGAGGCTTTTGAAACAAGCTGTTGCAGATTTGTAGCTGTAAGAATGAAAATTAAACACCTCAGAAACCCTGACATTGAAATTTCCACCTCCATGCCATAATTTCTCTTTGCCTTTAATGTTACTTTCAGTTTTGGGGTTTTTTTTCTACAGTGTTAACTTCATGAAGCATAAGTTTACTATGCCCACTTAGCCAATTATCCCATCTAAACACGAGGTATATGCATTTTTAATGACCCAGCAGCTTAATCATAACAGCACTTAGATTCTTCATTTCAACAAACGCAAACAATATTTTAACGTGACGCTGCTTCTTTAAGTGAACTTTTTCTGTTTGTCTTTGACCCTCCCACCATCACTCTTGTGCTTTTGGAACTACATACTTTCTTGGTGGCAATCAGCCTATGGCTACAGAGCCATTACCCGAGGAACAACTCCGGGAAGCGAGAACACTGTTATCTGACATGAATTGGCAAAACACAGAGGCTATTGAGGGTCAGAAATGTAGATTTAGGTTTTGAAAGTGGCAGCTGGTAAGATTTATAAGGCTACTTCTTTTTTGCATCTAGCTTTGTACCTGTACGACAAATACCTGCTTGGCTCGGCTGCAGGTACAACCTTGATCAACGCTGTTCTGGCAGAAGTCGTCAGGGTGGATGCTGTGTTGATATCGATGTGTCAGCCTTTGTGTCGGGGTACGGAGAGGCACCCTCAGAGTGAGATTTATCTCTTTTTCTCCTTCTTCCAAGGCACAGTGAGATCACGTTTGACAAGTTTCACCAGAGTCCCTAACGTTTCCATCCTCCAAGGGACTGTTTATACCTTAGTTTCTTATGTGTGCTACATTTCACACGTTTTCTTTTGAAGGAGGCTCAAGATAGGAGTCATTCGTGAACTGAGAAATCTCTGGGCTTATTCCACATAATTTACATAGTGCTTGCATACTTTAGCTAATGAATCTTCACATTATCTGAGTTCTCTTGTGGTTACATTTTATATAAGCCTAGAAAAAAACACTTTACATTTCAGGTATAAACTTTACTGATATAACACATTAGTGTAGTCACACTGAAAAAACCCCTTCCACCTGCAGGACGTCTATAGCCACTGATGTCTTGCCATGGGAGGCCAATATAGGCTAAATGCACATCAATGTGCACTGATTAAACATCAAATACGTGGGGTTTTTTTCTGAATAAAACTAGGTGTTTAGTCCAAAACTACTAATTGTCTTTCTTAGTGGTAGAAATTTATTTGTTATTGCAACCCATATGAATTGTATAATTATCATTTGGCTCGGTTTTCTGCAAATACGGAACTCATAAGAAGGCCCATGTTTCAATTACATGGATCAGAATGAACATTAGATATAGCAAAATCAACATGAAGTATGCAGCTTTGGAAGTAGGCAGTGCATAAAATCAAAAGTGAATTTTCTTAAACCTTACAAGCATTAAAGACTAAAAAAAGTGCAAACTTAAGAACCTACTGTCTCAAGTTTCAAACCCACACCCTTCTGTCCTGAACGCTACTTGGCTCAATACACAGTTTATCTTATTTGCAGTAAGAATTCATTGTTGGCTCGTACTCAGCTTGACATCCACTGTAACCCCTCGTCCTTTTCGGCAGCGCTGACATTCAGGCAGTCACTTCACAGCTGATGCTGGGGCAAGGAACGATTTCTTCCCAGAAGTAGAACATTGCAATTCTTTTTGAGCTTCATGAGGTATCTGTTGGCCCAAATTTCATTATCAGTTTGACCTAGATTATGTTATTAAATCAGGGCCATTTGTTAAATTCCCATGCTGTTTTGATCAAAGCCCTATTATACTCAAATGAAAAATTAGGAACTGGACTGGGCTATGGAAATCCATTGTGAGTTTAGGTTGTGGGATTTTTGGTAGAATTAGCTTTAAAGTACACACGAGCTATTTCAAAATTGTGTATGTGTTCTTCCATTAAGTTTTGTGTTTATGGAAAATTTAAATTTTCAGTCATAATGGAAGTAAATTCAAAAAGAGAAAATACGGTCAGTCAGAGATAATTAATTCAATTGACATGAACATATACTTAAAATAAAGCAGAACAAATACTGACAGCAGATAAAGCATGGGATGAAAAACCTGTCATGCAAAAGCCCATAATAAAAATATATTTAAAATTGCCAAATCTCCTAATATAGATTAATCCATCATACAAAAATTTTTATTATACAGTCTAAAGTCTGAACTTAGAATTTTTCATTCTCTTTCCTACATTTCACTATTTCTCCTTTTTTTCTGTGTTTTCAGTTTTGCCTCTTGTCTAAAAAGGGTATTGATTAGGTAGGAAAGAAGAATCCACCTATTGCAGTATTCTTAGAAATACTGAAAAAAAGACATCTTAGACAGCATGAAGCTTGTAAATAATTTACAGGTTTTGGAGTGGTTCATAAGACCATGTGCTAGAGGTGTAAATTCACTGCAGTAAAACTGCAGGCAAGAGAGAGCATCAAAAGGCAGAATGATATTTATTATTCTCTGTCTCTTCTTTCTGTCAATTTATCTTATTTTCTTTTTAAAGGAGAGAGGACTGGACTCAGGCAAAACAGATCAAGATGAATTTTTCCTCCTTTTTATTCTTCAAAATTAAAATAATACATCACTAATTCAATTTTTAAAGATTAACAAACAAATTTTCTGTAACAAAAAAAATTATATACAGCTGAAGGAAAAAGAATACAGGAAATTGTTTACATTTTTCTTTCAAACTATTTATTTTCCTTTCTTTTATAAGAGTTTAATGAAAGGTTAGAAAGATTTTTTTTAATTACAGTTGGTACAATGGAAGAAGTCAGCAATAACTTGACATAAGTTAAGCATGAGGCATGCTTAATTACAATATTAAATCTCTTTCACTGAACTAGAGAAATCTCCTGATGAACACAATAAAGCCAGATTTATGAGTCAAGAGGTAAATGATGTTGGCTACATATATATTTAGATTAAAATTATTTAAGAACAAAAGTGTCCACCGTCTCAGAGGAAAAATCCAAGCTAAAGAAATAAAAGTTTCAAGTAAATTATTTCTGATAAGATTACTTAGCCAGCATCATGGTTTTTTAATGAGTATCCTTACAATACAATGACTGCAGATTTCCAAGGATGGAAAAGGTAAGGTTTTACTGGCAATGCTGTGGTAAAGAGCAGAGGAAAATGCAGAGAGCCAGCCAAGATAAACTCAAGAGGTCATTCCCGGCTCTACTAATATGCAACTCTGTTAAAGTAGGTTACCTTTTTAAGCAATGTTTCTTTCTAACAGTATGGCAAAACTGGAGTTCATTAAGTGACAGAACAAAAGTACTACCTTTAAATAAGGTATGTAGATCACGGTTTTCTCTAAAAACAGGCTGCTAACTTTTTTTAAACTAACAAAGAATAAATTAGAAAAATTTTTCCAGAGTACCTCTGATTCTCCTCTAACATCATAACATTTCAAGGAGGTCAGGAAATGGGAGTGTTATTCTCCACAGCTTCAGACCAAGGACTGACACAGAGTTGCTGGCATTTCCTGTAAAAAAGGAGAGAGCACTCTTTGCAAAATTAACATATTTTGTATGTCTTTCTCATCCAAGCAAAAGGTGGAAAAATCACTTTGCATGTTAATAAGCCGTAGAGTTAGACAAACATGAATGCACATTTTGTCATTCCTTATTTATTAAGCTTCTCAGAAAAAGAAAACAAATGCAAAATCTGAGTTGTACAAATTCAAATATATAGCTTTACTTTTTATTTTGAGCAAAATGTGCGTAGCTTTTTGCCTGAAAAGAAGTTACATGCAGAACAGAAAGAAACCATGGCTTCTTCTTCTAAATTCTAAAATACTGCATTGTCCTTTCACACTCCCACCTCAGGGAAAAGGCTGCGTTCTTCTTCCTTGAGCAAGTCTGTGAATGATCTGGAATATATATCAATGTATGCTTGGATGAGGAACTTGTTAAATACATTTGTTATATTTTCTATATTTAACAATGACTATATTGTTACATCAATGAGTATCTTAACACTTCATTGATGTTTTCTTTATTGTAAAGTACAATACCAGTAAAAATACTGCTTTTTTGCATGCACTTACACAACTCCTAAAGGCTTCACATAAGAAGACAAGCAGTGCAGTAAACCTGCTGAGGACTAGACCACCTGACTACAGTCTTTTTGGGAAGCTGGTAAAGCAGAGAGAGATGTTTTATAATGCCCTCACTCCCAAATACATGACAGGCAGGGAGATGCCCCCTTAATTAACAGATTGCTCCTTACCTGATGAAGGGTAGAGATGCTAGATGCATTTTGCTGTTCCCCCCACTCCCCGAGGCTTTGGTTTGAAAGGCAGTGTGGCCTAGCAGTCAGCATATATCTGGTCTTACAGAGACCTGTGCTCTAATTCTGCCTCCATCAGTGACAGCCTCTGTGACCAGGAACAAATAATTTCGTACTTCTGTCTCCGCGACCGCTCTTTGTCTGTCTCTTCTTATCAAACAGAATTGTTTCTTACGGTGTGTTTGCATGTGCTTAGTCATGGTGCAGAGCTGATTTTGGCTGAGGATAAGTCACATAACTAAAAATATTCCTAGATCACCAGATCTGGCATGCGTTTTTCAGGTGGTGTGTTCATCTCTTGATTAGCAAGATTATAGTATTTGTGTCTTAGCAAAAGCTGTCAGAACTATGAATATCTCAGTATTCCGTATTTGATCTAATAGAAATATCATTTGCTCCCACAGCAAAAGCTGTTACTACACTGGTAAAAGATGTTACGCTGTTCTTTATCTTCATTTAAAGCTATTTCCTTTTCCTAGTTTAGGACTAGGAGCACTTAAGTTTGACATAGCATAGTAATGGACAAAAATAAAGATATGAACCTTAACAATTTGTCTTCTCTTACTTACCTTTCTTTCAATAGATGCCTACCTTTTAAAAAGCTTGCCAGGCTTTTTTCACTCTCTGTGTTAAAGAAGGAATTAAAGCAAAAAGAAATTAAGTGCATTGCCCAAAGTCATCTGCTCGGTCTGGCAAATTCAGGGCTAGAAGTCACCTGTCTGGTCTTTGATTTCTGTGCATGACCCAGTAAACAATACAGTATTCCTTCTGCTTTTCCTACCTCTTTACGTAAGTCATTTTTGTGAAGTCACTGCTCTAATCCTTTTTTTTTTCTTCTCCTTCACTTCCTTTAATTTTCTCTGTAACCACCCTACTTTGACACTTTCTGCTTTTTCTTACTTATGTATTTCAGTTTGTGAACAAGATGTAAAGTGGCAGAAGGATCTGCAAGGTTTGAGTAAGATCTTCTGTGTTAGGGTCTTTTAAGTTAATTGAATATAGCTGTTCAATTAGAATATGACTGCATGTTTTATCATTAATCATAGAATCATCTAGGTTGGAAGGGACCTTTAAGATAATTGAGTCCAACCACTAATTAACACTGCCAAAACCACCACTAAACCATGTCCCTCAGCACCACGTCTACCTGTCTTTTAAATACCTCCAGGGATGGCGATTCCACCACTTCCCTGGGCAGCCTGTTCCAATGTCTGGTAATCCTTTCTGTGAAGAAATTTTTCCTAATATCCAATCTAAAACTCCTGTGGCGCAACTTGAGGCTGTTTACTCTCATCCTATCGCTTGTTACTTGGGAGAAGAGACTGGTCCTCACCTCTCTACACCCTCCTTTCAGGTAGTTGCAGAGAGCGATAAGGTCTCCCCTCAGCCTCCTTTTCTCCAGGCTAAACACCACCAGTTCCCTCATAAGACTTGTTGTCTCAGCTTTGTTGCCCTTCTCTGGACTCGCTTTAGAATCCCAGTGTCTTTCTTGTACTGAGGGACCCAAAACTGAAGTCAGTATTCAAGGTGGGGCCTCAGCAGTGCAAATGCAGTTCACAGTCCTTGGTCAAGTGCCGCAAGCGGCTGTGGGAACGACCACCCGTGACCCTCAGCGACACCGATAGCTCCACGCACTGCAGCAGGGCTGTTGCTGCTCACGTCTGCCACTCTGATCCCAAGACTGAAGTTCGGATATATGGCACGGAAGAAATTTTTGTGCCATGGGAACTCTTTAGGAAGATACTTCAAAGTGATACACACTTAATGCATTAATATTTGGTTCAAAGTGCAAAATCAGACATGTTAAACTTAGAATGACAGACATGTTCTGTGTGGCCTCATGAACATATGATTTGACTCAGCCAGGTTGGATGCTACTTATTTCTTGCCTTTCACTTTTTTTCCAGGAATGCCCCAGTGGTGTTGTCAATGAAGAAACTTTCAAAGAGATTTACTCTCAGTTCTTTCCACAGGGAGGTGAGTACTTGGCAGATGTAATTAGTACTAGAGTGTACAGAGAGTTATGTTTGCTAGTGTCCAAGTCTGACAAAAGAGCCTGTTGTTCAAATTAACAAGATTGTTGCCTCAAGCTCTGTCTGAACTCATGGGGTACTTACTTGATGTCTGGACACATTTTAAAGTATGTATTTCCAAATGAAATGCAACGATATCAACAAGAAAATCGGTATTCTGTTACGATGTTACCACTTGTGTATGGGTTGCTCTGAAAAACAGGTTTCTCCGAGTAGATTTTCCTTTCGAACTTTCGACACAGTCTTCCCCATTCTCTTTTAGTCCACAAAACCTTTCACAGTAGGAATGAAAACTGTAGGAGGCAGTAGGGGGACCCTCTAATATCAATGGCAGAATGCCCTTGACTTCTATGGGGTTCCTCTACTTAAATGAGGGCTGGTTTTGCTACCCTTACTTTCAGTTGATCAATTTCCAGGGGTTTCATTAATTTCTTTCTTTACAATCTTTTAGTGCAATGAAGGTAACACAAAAATGTATAATAATTTTTTGCCTTGAACCTTGGATTTTTGTTTGGTTTGAAATGTTTTCCTCTCTTTTCTGCCTCTTGCTTTTACCATTCAATCTCTCCTCTTCATATTCTCCTACAGCTCTTCAGTCCTGCCTCTTCTTCCACTGCTCTTGAGATTTACATGTTTCCCTGGGACTGTTCATACCTCTTTCTTTTCACTTGTATTTTTAGAAAAGCACATTTAATTGGTAGGAACAAAACATCTCCCAATTAGTTTAATTTTGAATAAAGACCTAAGAGGTAAAGAGCAGCATTCAGTGTGGATTACCATCACTGAAATCCTTAACAAGTAAGCACACTCAATAGGCAGAACAAAAGGCTAAAAAAGTTGACCTGCCTACCGATTATTTCTGTATCTAAGCTTTTAAACCAAGGTAACAATTACAGCTTCAGATATTATATTTTTTAGTTGCTCTGGCTAGTGAAAATAATTCTTTGCATGAGATTTACTACACCTTTACTATGCTTAAAATAATTAAAAAAATATATATTCCTATCGTTACACTTAAAATTTTTTATGGTCAAAGAGAAAGCTCACCTTTTACGCAAGGAAAGCTAAAACCTATTGCTAGAATAAATGTAACCTTAAAAACCTGATCTTTGTTAGTCCTGCCCTAATTGTTACAGAAATGAAAGAATATTAATGCATTATTATAACAATGATTTTATAAATGCAGTTCTTATTTCCTACCTCTTTTCCTGGTGCTAATAGGAATAGGATGTTCATGTTGGTGCTTTCCTCTTCCTGGCTCTAGGATTCAGCTGGGGTCATTTCTATATGTTTGCTAACACATTTTCCCCTTTCATCCCACACCTGCTCTCCTCTGCACTGCATCCCATCTCTCTGCCGCTCAAGGCCGCTGCAAGCGAATGAAGCAAAAAAATCTTCTCTCCACTGCATCATTATGGTAGAGGTGTACATATATTCTACACAGAATCCTACACATTCTATGTAGAATAACTGCTTGTTTCTGCTACCTGTATAAAGCTATAGCTGCGCCACAAAAGTAAAACCAGTCAGCCTTAGAAACCTGATCAACTGGAGAGACTGCTGTCACAGCTAAACCACGGGAAACAAAGCTGCAAGCTGACGAGCCTCCATCCTGGGGAAAGCTCCCTGTAAAACTTGTGGCTTCTAAGTAGCAAGGGCAATATTGTGTTCCAGAGGCACCTGGATATTCACTGCTATTTCAACAGTACCATTCCTCTGTCTGCAACAAGGGAGTTACCCTTTTCTGGAAAAAAAAAATTAAATTACACTTTTGTTTCTTGCTTCTTTTAACTTTAGTAAAATACAGTAAAAATTTAGATTTTTAGTATGGTAGAAAGTCTAAAATCCAGATAATGCTCTTATCAGTAATAGATGTTGTGTATTAGTAACAGCATTTTCAGTTTTCTCAAAAAATCCATTTCAGAGATCCTAGCGAAGAGCACCGAGAAGTCAGCATCAGAAGCTATCCCCTTCTTCTCCCCATCCTCCATGGCCTCCACCCAATGGCGTGCAGCCTAAGCAGTACATAAAGACAGCACAAACAAATGTGAAAGCCTTATGCAGTATTCCTCAAAATTTCAGGAAAAATATTCAGGGGAAACAGCAGAAGATCTGAAGCTCCTTGGAGGAGTAACAGCTGACATCAGTAATCCTTGAACTTCTGTGAGCCCACTGAGACTTGAAAAATTTTGTGCACGTTTTGTGCTGTTTTGTAGGTGCCTTTGCTGACTTTTGCCATTTTCTGAGAGGTATGAGAGCCAAAGTCTATTCTTTGTTCCTAACATTGGACAAAGTACCTTCAAAGACCAATTAATTGTCTATATTTGCATATCCCTGCTTGGTAACAACAGGCTGAGATCGTCATATTTAAGTGTCCAGTTAAGCAGTGAGACTGGATACTTAAATCTTTGAATGTATTGACAAAATATTGTGTGCAGCTGAGGCCTTTACATTTCAGTTGCGCCTAAAAGATTGGGTTTATGTATATCTGAATATTGAAGAGGAAAAAAAAAAGTTTGAAAGTTGTCCCCACATTAAAACATGGGTGGTACATGTAAATCTGTGCACTAGTTGTCTGCGTAATGCAAAACCAGATACAGCATGTTGTATCATTATAGCAATCCATATCTGGGCAAACAGAATGAAGTCATGTAAGATTTTAAGCTTCAGGATGACTAAGCAATCACCATAAAGTCATTTTCCAATGTCATCCAGCAAGTCACTTCATCAAGCGACTTTCAAAACTATTGAGGACAAGGGACAGGAGGAGTAGAAAGAACATAAGGAAGGCGCAATAAGAGTAACAAAGGAGATGACACAGATCTGCAGTAAAATCAATGTATTTCAAAAGGCAGAAGCAGCTTTGTGAAAAGCTTTCCACGCTGGAAAGGCACTCTAGTTACTCCTTTTTAGAAGTAGAAACGAATGAATAGGCGCCCCTGTGTTCATGCAATGGATCGCCTGAAATAGGACTTGGATTTGTTCTCCAGACAGGCAGGTCGTAGATAAGAATCCAGACACTGAATAATTGTTACACTCCTCCTCAGGTCTGAACAGAACAGATTATGTTCACGGTTTGATAAAGCATACTCTCGGTGTTTAATGACTACCATTTTTTGTCTCTGATGTTTAAAATGTTTTAATGGTGTATTTCAAAGGAATTCTGATCTAATGTCTGTTCCTGTCTCAACCTGTCAAAATATCAATTTAGCCTACTAGTTATGATCCCTGAAAAGAAAATATATTTTATTTAAAAAGTTAAGCTTCTGTCTAACATGATTAATTTTCAAGATTTAGGGGGCTGGGGCAGGGAGAAATCACATTAAGTAGCTCTAATTAAAAGACTAGTGTACCTCAGCCTGCCATGGTTTTGAAGGCAAAATTTCAGACCAGAACTGCCTCAACAAACATCCCTGAAAAAGACCTCTAATTTTTTTTTTTTTTTCAGAAGGGGTTACTAGAAATACAACATTCTCCGAGCAGAGATTTTTTTTATCACATACCATCATGCAGAAAGAGTAGTAAATTTTATCAAGAATGGGCAACAAACAATAAAAAACCTATGTCTTTACCTTTGTGTTTTCTGTAAATCTACAGAAAATAATTAGGAATATTTCACATATCTTTAAGAAATGAATGCCAAGAGAATAGGAATTTAAAATTCAGTTTACAGTAATTATAACTCTATAATATGTTTTTTCCCTGAAGATGGTTTGCATAGCATATGCTGTTGCACAACAGAAGTCTCAGTAGATTATAGAAAATATGACTATTAAAATCTTAAATATAAACTGAAGTCATCAAATTTACATTTTTCAGTTAAAGTGGGAATTTATCTGCTAGGCCATCCTTAAGCAATTACACCGATGACCGGATACATGGATGAATGAACAAATGTCTCAGTAGTAGCGTTTTTTTTAATTCTCTGAAAAAGCATTAACAGACACAGGGCTTAAAGGTTGCAAAGGGGTTTTTTTGCTACAAGTATTTAACATCATATTAAATTAACATATCGAGTAAGACCAGAGACTTTACTTACTAATATCAGGTCTGAATCTGTGAGGAACAAAGTTTTGAGTTTTGGTATATATGGTTCCTTGGGGTCAAGGTGGCATTTCAGGTGAGCGACCCAAGACTATCACTCACTTTAATTCAAAACAATATTTTGGGCTGTGACAAATAAATTTTTCCAGGTTTAATATGAAAGATAAAATATTTTAGTGCCAAGAAATCAGAAAAAGGCACCTCAGCACCAATGAGGTTTTTCCATGATAAGGCAGGGCGGTTGTCCTGCAACGGGGACACTTTAGTAGAAGTTTGAGAGGTTAATGTTAATTAACCTAAAATTAATGTAAATCCATGAAATAGAAAGAGCAAAGCAATGAGTACTGAAAGTAAACAATACCTCAGCCTACATTAATCTGCATGGCTTTGAGGGAGGGAAAAGACACTGAGGAAAGCTGACTTCCCGTAACCCCAGCAGCTTGTACCTCCCATCAACAGGGCAGTCAGTGGAAATGGAAAGGTGGATCTTTACAAAAACTCAGAGGCTTGACGGATTTATGTTCCTGCTGTCTTTTGTTTCTGAAATGAGTCGATATGCACTGGTCAGTGGGTTTGAAGAGGATACAAATAATTAGTGAAGGGATCACTTATTTAAGGTCATCTTTTAGAGTCCTACTGACCGCTTCAGTTACTCACAGCCAGTTTCTCCAAGATTTTCAAGCACCTAGTGCTCATACCATGTTCATGGGGATTAAGCAGCAAAGCAGCTTTAAGAGTCTGCTTCTCTGGACAGGATTTTATCTCACCTGTGGGTGAGCATAGGACCCGAGTGCAGCTGCAGCTTTCTCACAAGGTCATCTTCAACTTGGGTAACAGGCCTGTCTTCAGAGTAACAACAGTATGCCAGATACACAGATAGTAGTGTCTGCTTCCCTCATTTAAAGTGAACAAATGAATATATTTTTCTTCTTTAACATCTGAGATAGATACCCTGTCATGGTCATTTAACTGATAAAGTAGCATTCCCGTTGTTTCAGAGTACAATAACTTGGCTTTTTGCTATTCATTCAGGTATCAGTGATTAGTAGAAATGATAATAAAAATTAATAAAGATATTCTAGACTAGAAATTTAGATTTTCTGTTGTAATTTATCCCTCCTTCTCCCCTGCAAAAAAAAAGAAATTTAAAATGAATTGAAAATTTAGTCGTGCTATCAAATGTTGGTATCAAAATATATCTTGGTATCATTTTTTTTCATGGACTGAAATTAAATGAAATAAGATGTGCTTACTATGAATTATTTTTACTGTTTTAAATTGTAGATTCCACAACTTATGCACATTTTCTGTTTAATGCATTTGACACTGATCACAATGGATCTGTAAGTTTTGAGGTAAGTGATGCTGTTACTTCTTTCTCTGCAAATGAATATTTTGCCATTCCTTGTAATTAATCCAGTTTGGTGGCTTTTATTATATGGCTCACATTAGGAAAAATTTAGCTTATGTGACTCAAGTTTCAAGTTTTTCCAATGTATTAATGAAAGTCATTGTTATTATTATACAATTGTATATCCCAAAATGGTAACTCAGACTGTGTTGATATGTAGTATTTTTAGAAATCTGTAAATGTAAAAGGTAGCCCAATTTATAGGGAAGTTACATTAAATAATCCATTTCTTCCTCCCTGCCTCTGCAAGGTGAGAAGGGCTCTGAATTACAACTAATGTTATGGGGATGACTCAGCCAAAACAGGATTGTTCACACTATTAGTTTCCAGGAGAAGGCTCTACAAAAAAAAGCCTTTAAAGCAAATGTATTTGAAAGCACAAATGTTTGAAATTCATCCTTCTTCCATTTAGCTGCTCAATCTGTTTCCAAAATTCTGCCTTTCCCTGCCAAGGCCGATGCCGTCACTTGCAAAGGCTGGTATCACTGTGGTGGGTTGACCCTGCCTGGACGCCAGGTGCCCACCGAAGCCGCTCGGTCACTCCCCTCCTCCGCTGGACAGGGGGAGAGAGAATATAACAAAAGGCTCGTGGGTCAAGATAAGGACAGGAAGCAATCATTCATTACCGTCATGAGCTAAACAGACTCGACTTGGGGAAAATTAATTTAATTTATTACCAATCAAATCAGAGGATGATAATGAGAAATAAAAACTAAATCTTAAAACACCTTCCCCCGACCCTTCCTCTCGAGCAGGACTTCACTCCCGAGTTTCTCCACCCACGCCTGCAGCGCAGGGGGACAGGGGATGGGGGTTGTGGTCAGTCCATCACATGTTGTCTCTGCTGCTCCTTCCTCCCCATGGGGAGGACTCCTCACACTCTTCTCCTGCTCCAGTGTGGGGACCCTCCCATGGGAAACAGTCCTCCATGAACTGCTCCAGTGTGGGTCCTTTCCAAGGGGTGCAGTCCTTCAGGAACAGACAGCTCCAGTGTGGGTCCTACACAGGGTCACAAGTCCTGCCAGTAAACCTGCTCCAGTGTAGGCTCCTCTCTCCATGGGTCCACAGGTCCTGCCAGGAGCCTGCTTTGGCGTGGGCTTCCCAAGGTATCACAGCCGCCTCCTTCAGGCACCCACCTGCTCCAGCCTGGGGTCCTCCACAGGCTGCAGGTGGATATCTGCTTCACCAGGGACCTCCATGGGCCGCAGGGGGTCAGCCAGCCTCACCATGGTCTTCACCATGGGCTGCGGGGGAATCTCTGCTCCGGTGCCTGGAGCACCTCCTCCCCTTCCTTCTTCACTAACCTTGGTGTCTGCAGAGCTGTGTCTCTCACATATCATCACTCCTCTCTTCTGGCTGCAGTTGCGCGGTTTCGTGGGTTTTTTTCCCCCTTCTTAAATATGTTATCCCAGAGGTGCCACCACCATCACTGATGGGCTTGGCCTTGGCCAGCAGTGGGTCTCTCTTGGATCCATCTGGCATTGGCTCCACCGAACATGGGAGAAGCTTCTAGCAGCTTCTCACAGAAGTCACCCCTATAGTTCCCCCCTGCCCCCTACCAAAACCTTGCCATACAAACCCAGACAATCATCGGTGCAATAACATGGTAAAAAGGGCAACTCACTGCAGTAGTTTAGATGAAAACAGGGTGTACAAAATACTGCGAAGGAGCCATTTTAAGCTATGGAATGAAAAAAAAATAAATATCTCAGTTAGTTTGCCAAAGGATTTGTTCTGTTTGTCATGTTTTGCTTTGTTTATAATGGACAATTGGACAACTTGAGATTGGATCGTGATTAAAAACACCCACTTTAAATTTGTTTAAATGTCCTATATGTGTTTTTATGACTTACTTGAGTGAATGATGTTGGGAGGTCTGGCAGAATTTTTTTTTAAAGCATTTTCATTGCTTTATTATTGATGTAATGTGGAAGGAGAAACCTCGCCAAGCAGATGCACTGCGATCGGAAATCTATACCTCAACTGGGACTATAACCAGATCATTTTGTGGGTGATTATTTATATTTATTTAAAAAACCATGAACCTCGTCTACCATTTTCCGAGCAGCTGAAATCAATGGGCTCCGTGTGAAACTAGAAGTGGGATTGGAGGTTTTATTCACATCTTCTGTACACAGGCTAATTCCACAGGGAATCCTGGTCAAATCAGCAACAGCAGAGGCAATCGGAGTAAACATTTTTAGCTTCATTATTTGAGAAGTTTTTCTGCTGTTACCCTTAAAAACAATGAGAACTAAAAAAGGTTTTGTATCTTTCCTGGACAATTTGTTGACATTTGTATCTCAGACAGAAAGCCTTAAGAAATGCAGTAGCTATGAAGCTCTTTTTAAGGGATTTGAATATCTCAAAGTGCAGGTCTGTGTATAAAAATAGGCTTTGGAACAAAATAAATCAGGAAAAGAAAAGAAGTAAAGTTTTTTCATTGCCAAAACAGGAATTTCCAGCTTACTTTTCTTCAGTATCGACTCAGACAGCATGATCCAGACTTTGATATTATTTACACTAATTGTGAAGCCAGCATAACTCTACAGCTGTCAAAAGACTCTTCTCTTTGTCCCTGTACCATGTAGCAGCATACTTGCAAACTGTATGATAGCTGTCCTAAAAGCATCCTCCTTGTGTTAAAAATGTTTAGGGTTTTTTTCTAAGCATGAGAAAATATCCACAAAATGTGAAAGTAGATGTTGTGAAATGTGAAAAATACAATAATACATTTTTTTTCCTGCTCCTTTTTATACTAGGTGCAACTGTGCTGTGTTCTTTCTATACCAATCCATACTCTGGTTTTCTAATTTCCATTAGGAAAAAAAGAAAGCACAAAAGGTGGAGAAAAAGGAGGTGATTTAGGCATTTGGAAAATAAATTATCATTCATCCCAATTTACTTTCTATATAAAAGTGTAGGAGTAAATAAAATTTAATGTAATGACCTTTGATGAAAACACTCTTCAGCTCTTTTCTATGTAAAAAGAATAGAAAAATCTGAAAGAATGTAGGTAAGAATGGTATTTTTTGTGTTGCACTCTCCTTTTTCTTATGAAGCAGTGGTATCTGGAGTTGTGGGGAAGAAGAGAGAAAGAATTTGTTCTAGCTTTTTGCTCTTTTTTCCTCAGATTTTCAACCATCAACAATGAAGTGTTAGACTTCAGCTTAAACACACACCTTCATTGGATGAGATTGCTTAGTGAGATTGCTGTGTTCTTAGAGTTTTGTCATCCCTAAATCTGTTCACGCTCTGATAAGAGTCAGACTCTCCAACTGAGGCATCTTACGTAGCATAAAAACAAACTCATGAAACTAGCTGCTTGAACCTATCTCTCCTTATCGCATGATTGTATCAATTTTGAGACTAACTTATTTCATTAGTTATGTCAACTAGTTTTGCTTTAACATGAGGTACAAACAGTGTTTCAGAAAACCTGGCGACCCAGCTATTGAAGGGCTCTTTTGGCATATCAGTGAACTGAAGTTCTTTTTCTCCATCAGACAGAGACAGATATGAAAGCAAGGTTTCCACTTGCTGCATGAATATTGTAACTGAACCAAAATGAAGATCTGGGCCTCAAGGCTTTTAACGCAGTCAGGAAAATTGAGGCTAATTAACTTCAGACATATAGTCAAAGGCAAAGCACGTTGCACCCACGTGCAAATATTCAAATCAGTACCCTTAGTTTGCTGTAGATGCAAATTAAGGCTATTCTAAATGTGATCTTGATGAGAGGAAAGTCACTCAGTAATTCTCAATGGGTTAAAGTACAGAGCTGTGCCCAAACACAATGAAGATGTTTAAAGATATTTGTCATTTTTAATCAAAACCAAAAAAAAATTTAATAATTCTTATCAAAGTTGTTGTTGATTTTCTGATTGCTTTATTCCTCAATTGTTACCTGATAATTTTGTATTAATTAATAATTTAACAAACATGTTAACTCAGTTCTATAGGAGAGTCTAGCTGTCAAGATCAAACACAACTTTGGTATTTCACTAATAACAGTAATAAACAGTCATTGTCTCCAAGGCAGTAACATAGGGTAGCAGTTTAATGAAGGTATTCAAGTGTAATTCTCTGTTCAACATAAAAAGTCTTGTTCATGTCATGTAGGAAATGAGCTAATTTTTCTCAGGACAGTGGTGATCTTATAAGCATTTTAATACCAGTGGGTGTAAAATAGCTACAAAGAAATATATTTCCTCTTAACAGCAGCTCCTCCTTGGTGATCTTCGTTTTACGTGCGCCAGGGCTCCGCCACTTCTGTGACTAACATTCATCACTCGATTCCTTCCCAAAACCTAAGGGCTAAATCCAAAAATGGATTTAGGTGCCTGCCTACCTACTTCTGCTGGCCTTGAACAAGACATAAGGGAACACCTGGTCAGGGGGAATAATTTTAAGCTTTCCTAGGGATTTGAGAAAGCACACTATTAAGCTTGTTAATTAATTTATTAATGAACTAGTTATGCCCAAAGATTTACTGTGGGATAAAGCAATCGGATAGTCATCAGCAACCTTGCTAAGAGATAATTAATCACTGCTGGGAAAAACATCAAATATGAGTTAATCACAACCAGAGTCTCTATACGGCTGTGGTGCAGAACTGAAGTGTGAGCAGGCTGTGATACTGAGGGCACAGAACCTCCAGTACAGGTTCAAAGATGCTCCATTTTGCAGCCCTTCAGTGAGACATCCCCCTTTTTGGCAGAATCAAAGTTAGACATAGGAGAGTTTGGCATTTAATGGAGGTTTTCACAGGTATTAGCACACTCAGCAAGAAGCTAGCAAGTTAGAAATAGGAAGCTGTGGAAATGAATAAAGGCAGATACCAAAGAATGGGCTTCTGTGCTTCTACCTTCACTGTCACAGACTGAAGAGAGACCTGACGTAGAGCTGTGTCTGAGTCCAGACCTCCTCCTTCGTGACCCCAGATCAGAAACACCTCTCTTCACGAGGTGCTCAGCTGAGCACAACTGTCCCTCTCAGTGGACAGTCTTTGCATCCTTAGGGGATGTAAGTGTCCAAGAGGTACTGCCAATCTTGCTTCAAAAATAAATGAGCTCTAAAAGTAGAATCGCTCTCCCCCCAGAAATCAGATGTTTAAACCAGAAAGGGAAACACATCTGGATACTTTAATACTGTAATGAGGACTTGCATTCATGCTCCATGCTAAATGGTGTGCCTGATTTGCACATCACTGAGTTGTTGGTAGCAAGCATATAGACAGATGTTCTCTGAGCTTAGCTGCTACCCTACATACTGTCGCTTTACTATGGCATTCTGCTAGGTTTCTAGTTTAACAGCTAGCATAGCTATACTGCTACTGACACGCACATCGCCATCCACCATATAGACCCTTTTCCTCTTTAAGGATCTAACTCAAAATACCCGGTGGATTTAGCCTATGTCCATTGAATCAGATTTTCCCTTTCTCTATGATTTCATTGCTGTATTCTTCAATTGTACGAAAGTAAGTGTGTAGAAAAGACATCCCGTCCTAACTGCTTCTTATTCAGCTCATCACCACTTTCTTTTGTGACAAGTCCTTTCTGCTATTCCTGACATGGACTCCTGCCCAAAACTTAGACAAAGACAATGCACCCGAACTACGTATCATTCCCAAACACGTTGATGCAATATGGAGGAGATGACTTGCACACATCTGGAAGGTTTTGAGTTGTCTCAGCTTTTATAAGGACATTAAGTCCTAAGCAAACCAGCATAAAGTCAAGGGGTTTTTTTTGATGTGTGGTTTTTAACACTGGTGATAGAAGGGCAGCCTTGCAAATGGGGATATAAATGATGCCAGTAAGCCAGCTAACATCCAGATAATGCATCAAAGAAAGGAAGAAAGAGAAATAATCAGGACAAGAAAAAAAGATATGGTTTAGCTAGAAAAAATGCAAAAATGTTGTTGGTGTCAAATTAAAAATAAATTCAGAGTCCTGAAATACAATTCTCTAAGAAAATGAAGTTATTGGAGACCTTTGCAAAGGACTTTGGGAAAGGTTACATCAAGAATGTGCAGAAAAGAGAAGAATGTGCAGTGCAGAAAAGATGTGAAGAAATGGTACTGAATTAAAAAGGTTAATTGCTAATGCTGTAATGTGATCAAATCTGTTCTGAATTTCTTGAACATTTTAATACTTAATAGTACATTGTTAAAGAGCTGTTTGGAGATTTAACCCTGTGACCCTCAATTAGTCATTGAGATGTAGACAAGACGAGTGGAGCAAAACTCTTTCAAGGTTCATGTAACCATTTACTCCAAAGGGCATATATACCAATAAGATAGAAATTTATGACAGACTAAGAAAACCCAGAGCATACCACTTGAATTGTTAAAAAGTCTGAAGCTGTGAAAAGAGCTAGGACTACCTGACCATCTGAGGCCGTGATATCTGTGTATGCTGCACTCTATCAGGCGTACTTATTTGACTGTGTGGTACCTCAGGCCTTTGGGTCTAACCTCAGTGCAGTCTTTTCCATCCTTCCTCTTTTAAGGAAATGCATAAACTTTGCCGATGCTGATAAGAAATTTTTCAGCTTTTATAGTCTCTGCTTTAATGTTACTCTAAGACTTCCTGTATGTCTTTGCCAATGATGGAGAAATGCAAATTTAAATATAAACTCTTGCCATATTCTGCTCGATATATTACAGTGACAATTTAATAGATTTATGGATTTACAAGCTTATCAAATAGCAAAAGGTGGAGGAGACAGGAGAAAAAAAAAAACATTGTTTAAAAAAAAGTTAACATGCTAAGAAATATAGAAAAGAGGTGATGTCCAGTCAGTATTTTCTCCAATCTGGAAGACGCTCACTAAATGTAAATGAGGCTTGTGCTGTCAGAAGAGGATTAATTATGAAACAAAAATCTATAACCAAATACTATATATAAATAATCTCAAAATCTTCTGCTTTATTTCTGTGGAATAGCTTTACAGCAATAGAGAACCGGCAGGTTACAGAAGCATCAAGATGGCACATGGACACGTAATAAATATTATTGCTATGATATTTTCAATAAAAGGTTTAAATATTGAGGTGTACTATAGTGTACACGAACTTTCAAATGTTGCCTGCACAGATTGATCTAAGAGGTCTGGGAACCACATATTCCACTTCCAACAATGTATAGATATAACAAGAATTTAATGTTCCTCAGTAGTAGTTCTCCCAAAATTGGTCTCCTGTGTTTAGATTAATCTAATTTCCACTTAAGCTTTTTTTGGGCCATTAAACCATGGGGATTGCTTTTCCCTGGTATTAAGTTCTACAGCAACTGCTTATGTGAGGTTTATTTTATAGAAAATGACTAGGTTTATTTTATAGAAAATTACTCAATTTACTTATTAATTATGTGTAGCATACAGTGCCTAGGTTTTAAATTATATAAATAACCAGCAATCCTTAACACTTACTGTGAAGCAAAAGAAATAGAAACAAGCCATCTTTCAAAACTTCCGCACTTCTGATGAATGCATTGTTCTGGATTTTTGAATGTTTGTGAAAAACTGCTTAATTCAAAACTGACCAAGACCTTTTGTCTATTTAGGATTTTGTTATGGGTCTCTCAATTTTACTCCGAGGGACAGTACAGGAGAAACTGAACTGGGCTTTCAATTTGTACGATATAAATAAGGATGGCTATATAACTAAGGAGGTAAGGTCTACTTTTTACACTGATCACTGAAACTAAAGCTTGTATATGTAAGTCCTGCTTTCAAAGAAGAATAGCTTGATTCTTAAATAGACATGTTAAAAAATAAACGTATATTATAAAACTATACCTACTAAAAAATAAAGTAATTTTCTCATTTTAAAGGTATATATAAAAATTGAAAAGGGAAAATCATCACAGAATTTGTAAATGTTTGGCTTCAATTTATGCCTATGTATTGGCACATACAGTCACTAGAACAAAGTAGCTCAGTAGGATATTTGGCCAAAAATTAATTGAGTCAGTGGGTGACAATTGTTACCCATAGTCTAAATCTCCTTGTAAAACCTTTTACTGGAAGCAGAATTTATATAAAAAGATTCCTATGTCTTTCACTCTGCAAGGATTTAAACACATACTTAAATTACAGTGGGACCAAATGAGTGCCTTCATAAAAATAATCATTTTTTCAAAATTGGGTCTTTATATAAATAAACATATATATTACGTTCATAATTTTCCACCTTTAGGAAAACACTTTGTGATTATTATAAAAAGCTAATCTACAGAATAATTTATCAGCATACTGGAAGATGACTCTTTTATAATGATTTTTATAGTTTTCACAAGGCACTCTATAACAAAATTCAAAGCTTTTGATATAAAAGGAGAAATCTTTGCAGATGTGCAGGTGTGCACAT
This sequence comes from Rhinoptilus africanus, assembly GCA_013400135.1. NCBI lineage: Eukaryota > Metazoa > Chordata > Aves > Charadriiformes > Glareolidae > Rhinoptilus > Rhinoptilus africanus. Next base: position 238,846 of record VXBO01014966.1, on the reverse strand, counting down.
GGGTGTTTCCGTTTTCTTTAGGGAAAACTCAGTTTTAAGAAGCTGATGTGTTTTGACCATTCACTTGCTGTTACAGAGCAACTTTTCCTGTTCAGTTTTATTCACAAAACCTCAGGAGATTCTCCCTACAATCCATGAATGTGCTGGTATTCTAAATCATTTACAACCAAAATCGTACATCTGCATCCATTTAACAAGTTTATCTCTGAAAGCTGAACTAACATGCTAGGATTCCTAGGAACATAGTAGTTCCTTCTTGAAGCTGTTTGGTCACAAAATAACAGGCACAATCTCAAAATTTTATTCTAAAATGTAAATCCCAAAAATGATTTATGTGTTCGCAGTCAAAGCAGTGTTTATAATGCACCTCATATTATACAGACGTATTTTTTTCTCTTCAGGAAATGCTTGATATCATGAAAGCAATATATGACATGATGGGGAAATGCACCTATCCTGTTCTCAAGGAGGATGCACCTAGACAACATGTGGAAACGTTTTTCCAGGTGGGTCAGGTAACATAGGAAGCCAAAAAGACTGCTCTGGTTGCAGGTATGGAAAGATTTTCATCGTTGCAACAGTTTTGCATATCCTACCAACTTTGCAATCCTTTTTCTTTTCTGTGGTTCTACCCCAAGTTTCTCAGATTTACTCATTACACCGTGCTTTTTTAACAATGAACTCCTTAAGCTTATACTAGATACTGCTTACTACATCTTTACAGCATTTTGGCCTGGTTGTTCCCAGGCTGACACGTAACTGCAATGAATAATAAAAAGGACTTGTTTTATACAGGATTTCAGGAGGATAAACATACATTCTTATTCTTTTCAAACAGAAAATGGACAAAAACAAAGATGGAGTAGTTACCATAGACGAATTCATCGAGAGCTGCCAGAAAGTAAGTACCCACTGATTAAGTACTGAACCTGTATCTGTTGGCTGATGCCATCCTACTGCTATGCAGATTTCTGGAGCAACAGTGATGGTAATCCTAATACCAGGGACAGTATTTTCCCAAGATAGATTATGTACATACACCATTACACATAAAACCACTAAGCAACGTAAATAAATTTGTCACCTGAATCTGTAGAAGGGATGTTATTTACAAGCTGTCGTTGCTTATTGGACAACAGTGCCCCTCTCTCTTTAACAGTGTTTTTTTTTTATTTGACAGCAAAAATTTCTTCACATTCAGCAACATATTTATTTCTGTCTTCTGCCCGTGCTGGGGAACACCTCCTTGTAACAATTGGCATATAATCACAGCAATAATAATAATAATATTGCTTGAAAATTTATCATCTATGAGAGCGTTTCTCAAACGGCGAGTCACGACCTGCTGGAGGCCTTAAAAAGAAGGAATGCAAGGAGTTTGCAAAGTGTTGGATGGCAGGATTTAACAGCAGGCAAGTTTTCTCAAGGCAAGGGAGCGAGAGCTGATTGTGATTATCAGCTGCAAGTGTTTACACCAGCCAGGGGGCTGTTAATTTCCTTCAATGGCTGAAAGCAGCTCATGGCCTCTTGAGCCAGGAATGGCAACAAACTTCTGCAGCAGGAATTGCAGCCTGTTTTCACTCCTCTGCCCTTCAGAAACCAGCTTGCTCTGACCCAGGGGACCATAGGAGGAAAGATAAGTTGTATTTTCAAAAATCTAAGGAACTGCTGTTGATTTTTCAGTTAAAAAACAGAGGAAAAAGAAACATGATATAGTATAAAATAATGATGACAAGCCTTTGGCGTAGTAAGAGGTTTTTATGTACTGTAAAGTGTCACATTAGACTTAGTGACAAGATAGACTTGATCACATTATGCAAAATGATATGGCAAATAAAATCAATGTTTTACAGTGAGAAATATATGGAATACTGGCATTCTGCTGGTACCTCCGCCTTGTCCAGGCTGACTCCGATTAACAGGAAGCTGATACAGAGCAGCAGTATAGCCTGTGTGCATTCCTTCTTATCTCCTATAGCAAGAAGAGAGTAGTAGAGAAGAGACAGGAGAGAACAAGACTAGCAAGATAAATGCAGTTAGTGAGTGACAGATTTATAACCATTTGGAACAGGAAAAGCTGAACAGAAAATAGCAAAGATGCTCTAGAACTGGTAAATTTTTATATGGGTTTGTTTTATATGCATTCTTTGGGGTTGCTCTCATGAGAACAGCTATCTAGTAAGTGATTCTCTGATTTTAATCCACTGATTTTGAGGGATGAAAGAAAGACAACAGCTCTTCTAAATGTGGCTGTTCCGTATATCCCTAGCAATGGCTATTGGGTGGTGTCTTATCTGCCAGCAGTGCTCTACTGCCTTGACCGTGGCTCTGCCTTGTCAGTCTTGTTCGGTAGGAATGAAAGGCTTTTTGTTCTGCTAAAGTGGAGTGATCATCAGAAACAGAGGTGAGATTTATTTCCCAGATGAGGTCTGCAGAGTTCTGGAAATTAAATGTAAGATTAATCTGGATACGATAGCCTTTATGGTGACGGGCTCAGTCACCATAAAATTAGTACCTTCAGTAATGAATTGCCTCCTTTCCTTTTCCAGTGTGATTCACGGTTTCTCAATTCTGTTAGAAAATTTCTTATTTAGCTCTTCTGGGTATTTAGAATACATGTGAGAGACATGCTGTCTAAACCGCTGCATGACAGAGACACTGTTCTCATCTTGCTGCTTACCTTCACTTGCTTTTAACTTCAAACATGGCAGTGGTTTTTGATACAAAAAGTATCTTGCTGCCTAATTTTTTGTCTCTCTACCTACTAAGACCTGTTCTTCTATCAAGACCTCTGAGCTGCAAAGTGTGTAACTTATGTTTATATCAAGATTTGGTTTCAGAAGTGAGATTTGGTGTTAGGATTCAATCTAAGTCCTTCAAGGAAGTTGATTCAGGAGTTAATGTAGCTTCAGCCGTTTCAGGATTATGTTTTTCACAAAGAACAGTAGTGGCTGGTTCCTTTTAAGACACAACTGTAGGGAAAACCTTTTTTTTTTTCATATCGTAATGGGTACGAGACTGATCTAAAAAGGTACGGTTCAGGTTCCTTTCTTTCCTCAGCATACAATGAGTCACATCTCTCCAGGAGCAAGGAGTCTCATCTTTCATGACCATTTAACAATGCCAAAAGCAAAATGAAATGATGTTGTGATCCTTTCTATAGTAAATCTGCCTGTGTTTTAGATCTGAAATGCAATATTTTTTTTGTTTTCCGTATGTTCTTGTGTTAAGGAAAAACAGTGGTTATCGTTACTGCCCTTCATTCAGTATCTCTTTTCCAAGTTGCAAAGTACTCATTAATTCAATTTTTCCTCCTAGGGGAACCAGGTCACACCTTTAATCATCGTTATCCCTCTCTCTAGACCACTGCTACTTCTACTATTACCTTTGGTTTACCTGGATCAGGACATTCAGGACAGGGGCACAGCACACCTGCTGCTCCCTAGTCTTGGTGGCTCCCTAGTCCCACCTAGCTATGGTGGCTTCCTCCTCTACAAACCCTCCTTTGGCATTAAGACGTGTCAGAGCACATCTGCTCAAAACCTTCCCTGCCAGTTTGCGTAACAAATGGCTGACCTTGGAATGGGAAGGCCCTTTGATGAATATGGCAGCCAGCATCTGCTGCACCTGAAAAGATGCTAGAGGATGTACAGAGGACGTGTTTGCCAGCCCCTAGGTTCCAGCTCAAGCTGTGAGATTAGAGTCAAAACAGTGCCTAGAGACAAGCGCTACAAAAAAACACCGTTGCCCTCACCAAGGCAGAGTAGAGGGGGAGGATGACCTCCCTCCACCTGCTGGCCACACTCT
>VXBO01014966.1:211985-223759 GCA_013400135.1 Rhinoptilus africanus | reverse complement strand
CATATATTTACACTCCTGGAACATTATTTGGTGATGTCACAGATGTTTCTGAGAAAATAGAAGCCCGAACATAATGTGTAGTATTTCTCTTTCACTTATTTACAGGATCCTATTTACACTGTACTAGTTCAACCTATGTTTAACCTATTGCAAAGACTCTTACTTCAATAGGTAGGCCTTATATACAAAAAAATCAGAAAAATTTTGTTTACAATAGAACCTGCAAAGCCACAAATGGCTTGAAGTATTTTCTTCAACAGTTGGGAATCTGAGATGCAGTCTTTTATTTGGCCAGTCTCTTAAAGATTAAAGAGCTCTACCTAGCTCCCCCACAATGCTCTAACTAAAGAGCTACAAACAGCAATGTCCTTGACCACATTCATGCATAAAAGATCCTCACAAATGTTTGGGGTTTTTTTATTTCCCTTGTAGGTGAGGCTCAGTTAGCTAGTTTAGCTTCATACAAAATGCCATTTGCAATTAAGAAATCCTGTAACCTTAACTTTACAAGAACATTGGGTTTACCTCCGCCAATGTTACAAGAAGAGGATCAAAGGGAACAGTTTCAGGAAGGCATTCCCATTGCAGTCTGTGTTTTACTGAGCCATGCACCAACCTATATAAAGAATAAAGTTTTAACAAATTAACAGATAGTAATATATAAGTTATTGCTAACACTAACCACTTTAAATATATCACCACTTGGTTTGCAATATTACTATAACGTTATATACACAATTTCAATACATACTGCTCTCCTTAGTGAAATGTATAATGGTATTTAACAATGCAATTATTGAAATTCCTAATTATGGCATTTTTCAAAATTCTGCTCCAAATCACATAGATATCAGAAAATAAAAGTGGTAAAAATTACAGATGCCTCTCCTACCAACACAGAAGATGCTCCCTGTGCAAAGTTACGTATTTTGATAAATATCAAGAAACTTTTTCATCAATTAACAATTGGCAAGGGAAAGCAGTTGAAACTGAACGAAAATCATATTGGAATTCATCAGTTACTCCTAAGATACAGATAAAGGCTATGTATTAATGATTGTTTTATACATGTATATAAATGTATTAATGATTATTTAAATTTTTGTAAGTGATTCTGCATCCACTTGACAAAACACTAAAGTGCTTATTGTCTAGGCAAACACATAACTGACAAAAGTTAAAATACCACAAACTATTGTTTACAAGCAGTTTTGTTAATAGCTGGTAATGCTGACAACTACAGCATTGGAATATTCAAGAAAATGTTGTCATACTACTTAATTCAGACAAAAAAAGACTGCAAGATGTGTACTTGCTAAAATGGCATTAATTTTATTATCTTTGTTAGTAGGGAGAAGTAAACACTGTTACATGAAGAAATCAACTTCTTGCATGAAAGAGGCTTAGCAAACCAAATCTGCAAGTACCTAGCTATTCTTTAAAATCCACACAGCATAAAAAAAGAACCAAAATAAGACAATTTCAAAGACATGGAAAATTGCTTTCTGCTTCAAAGAGTTAAATATCAGAAGTCTTTTCAGAAATTAATGGAATCAAACAGCCTAACTAAAAGATCAAACATGAACAGATGTATTTCAATCTGTGTAAATCTACCTAATCATAATATATTTAGTAAAAAAATAACAAAACCAACACACCTGCACGGAATGCCACCTTTAGCATATATAGCAGCAAATGCAGAAGTTGGTCGAGAATGAGCACCAAACTGAAAAAGAAACAAAAAAGAAAGCATTATTTATTCATAATAGTAATGTTTGGTTACTATTTTGAATATGCTAAAACAGCAGTTCACCAAAAAAAGAACTTATTCTTATGATTCTAAAAATAATCAAAAAAAACCCTGCAGCTATGAGATGGAAAACATATATTTGGTATATTTATCAGAAAACTGCTTTTCAGAATTGTTTGGCTAGGAAGGTGTAAAATAAATAAAATGAATAAATAATGCAGAATCAGTCCTCTCCTGATGGAATACCCTTATTTTTCTATTTTCTCTTGCAAATCTTAACACCGAAGTCTTAAGAGTTCTCTCTTTAACACACTAAGGAACTCTCACTTTCCTGATGCTCTTGTTGTTATATTGGTAACATGCAGAAGGCGGACTTACTCCTCTTCTATCTTGATTTGAGGACAGACAAAAGTACAACAACATTTGCCCAGCAAACGATATGAGGGCATTGGAAATCAGAGGTGAAGTTCATACTGGGTGAGAATCTAAGGAGGACTCACTGGAGCAGGAAACTAGGAGCTTCACAGGAGGGAAGCCTGCACAAAGTTGTTTTTTATCATATATGTGCTTCTTATGTATATGAACTATGATATTATTTATTAGCATTTAGTAGCAATGCTACTTCCCAGACTAAACATCTTCTCACAAAGCATATAGCAGGAAATACCATGAATCCTAATTTTTATCTTTCAAGTGTTTGAACCTACATTAACAATGTTAAAATTGTGTGCATGATTTGATGACTTCTTGGCTTTATTATGTCATTGCACTACTTGCAAAAAAGTTTCAAGAACAACAATGCCCACATGACAGTATTCAGCCTCTGTTTACAGCAAACTAGTACCTCTCCAAAGTGCTCCCTCACTTAGTTCTCTTTCCAAAAAGTCTATGACATTACTAATTGTTTAGCTGATATGACCCAGTGGTGAGTTATAATTCACCCACTCAAAGCAAGTTCTCCAGGCACAGGACTTGTGTGAAATAAACAACTCTTTTCATCAGTCTTCTCTTGAGACCTCAAATTCTTCCTGAAGTATTACATAATCACAGTACTTGGGAACTTCAAGCAATGCTCACTAGCAATTAATTGGCTTGATTTTATAAGGTCTTGATGATCTTCAAGATGCTACCTGATTCTTGATTTCATTGCATAACTGAAATCAGTTCCTCTAAAGCATCAGGTGCCAAAATTTATAACTATACCAAAAAACACACAACCCTTTTTAATTCTTAGCTCTAAATCTCCTTTTAGAGCAAAAGTACATAAAAAATAAAAAAAGTTACCATGCAAGCCACAATTGTAACAAACCCTCTTTTTAAAAAAAGTAAAGAACTTGTTACACCTCAGGCATTTGAGCTTAGAAATTAGGGAACGTATGACTAATAACAAAAGTTTAGTTTAAATTTACAAAACAGGACCAGAAGCAGTGTGTCCTGCATGTATTTCATAAAGTAAGGAAATTTCTTCCAAAAAGAGACCCGTTTTAAACAAACAAACAGAAAACTCGCCACCTATACATACTGGATCAATAGTTTTAGGATTCAGCTTGTCACTAGGCTTTGGCTGTGGTTTAATTGCAGGTTCTGGAGAACGTGGCAAAGGATAAGACGCCTTGCTTTTCTGTACTGCAGTCTTTGGTTTTATTTGGATGCCTGATGACATTCTTAGAACATTACTTCCTAAAGCAGAAAAAGATTAAAATAATCTTCATTCCTACATTACAGAATATCAAGGGTTAGAAGGGTTAGAATCCCCAGGTCCAAAGACTGACATGAACAATCAATCAAGAAAATTTGGGTAAATGTACTAGCAAAATAAATGCTTATTCTATATAGCCTACGCAGCGCATGGGATAATTTTGGCAGTCTTGTCACTCCATCTTTCAAATGCACACATCTCCTCATCCTGCACTGTTCCCCTTTACTACTGTACTTTGAGACCTGCATCAAAAGTGAAATTAGCTATAGTCTGCCTTTAAGGTAGCCAACAGAAATCCAAGCAGCATCACAGTGCTCAGTACAACAGCTCAGAGTGAAATAGGCTGGTCGGGTACAGTTACAGCAGAAGGCAGTAACAATCTGAGAAATGATCAGGGTGAAGGAATGAACAGAAGAGCAAGTAAAATCAAGACACAAAAAACAAAGCAAAATCAAACGAGAAGAGATAAGAATTGTAAAGTAGCAAAGAAAGAACACAGAAAACTAATTCTAATTCCAGGGAGAAGAAAAAAAGTATTTTGTTAAAAATAACTTTCTGTATACATCCTTAAATATTGACTTAGTTACACATATCTTCTGTATGTTAATGCACCAGCTACACATGTATACAATTCTATACCGTGTATACAATTGCATTAAAATGTCCCTAATAAAAATAATAGTCTACTGCCTATTTAACATACCAAGCCTGATGTTATGACGAATAATACCAATTATTCTTGAGAAAAGACAGGCTTTTAAATGTTAATTAAATTATAAAGTGTGAAAATTATCAATGCCTATAAATCCTTATCAATCCTTACAAATACTTAAAGGGTGGGTGTCAGGAGGATGGGGCCAGGCTCTTTTTAGTGGTGCCCAGTGACAGGATAAGAGGTAATGGGTGCAAACTTAAGCACAGGAAGTTCCATCTAAACATGAGGAGGAACTTCTTTCCCTTGAGGGTGGCAGAGCACTGGCACAGGCTGCCCAGGGAGGTGGTGGAGTCTCCGTCTCTGGAGACATTCAAAACCCGCCTGGATGGGTTCCTGTGCAACCTGCTCTAAGGTGGCCCTGCTCTGGCAGGGGGTTGGACTAGATGATCTCCAGAGGTCCCTTCCAACCCTATGACTCTATGAAAATGCTAGTTTTGAATATTATTAATATTTGGTAACATGCTCTGGTGTACTCTGGGTGGAAAAAACAGTTTAGTAAATAAGAAACTACATTATTTTAGTAAACAAGGAATGACACTATACAGAAACGAAAACATGAGGAAGACAGTTAAATAATACACATAAACAAACATTGCCACAAGGATAATAGGGTGCTTGCCATCCAGCCATCACCTTTACAACTTGATGAAACCTGTTTTTGTCAGCAACATGATTAAACTCCAAATACTGAGATCAGGATGAACTAGGGAGGCAGATTTTTTTTGCCATGCTACTTCCACTCCCACAGCTCTATAAACCACCTGCCCTAATCTGCCAGAATCGTGCACATGTAGTCCTTGTTGTTTAGCTTGGTTCTTCTAATTCTTCCCTCCAGACAGAACTTCAAGCTGGGTACTTTTGTCATTATCTAAATTACTAAATCTTCAGGATTATTTCTCCTTCTACTAAGAAGTGATAAGGCCCCGACAATTGATATGCTATATCCTTTTTACTTGTAAAGAATTAAATGTGGCACCTAAGTTTTACTGAATTTGAGAAACAACATATACTAATGTTTAAAAAAATAGTGAAAATACTAATACAAGGCAAAACTAAAATGAAAAGTTTAAATCAATACTTCTTGACTGATGATTTAATCAGAACTAGAGATTCAAATCAGTTCACCCACTGTACATCTTGGTTTCTCTTTGCTACCATTTTCATACTACAGCCTGTCAATTGACAGTCTTTTAAATAAAAGAACATACCACAATTAGGCAATTAAGTCTCTTCAGAACACACAAAAACTTAAGTGACAGTTATGAGAACTATTCTGTTTGTAACATGCCAATTATTAAAACCAGAAATAATTTGAAGCCATAAAAGACAAACAATGACATAGAAAGAAAATGCACTGATTTTGTAAATGCCAGATTATTATTACAAAACTTTAATCACATTAGAGTTAGAAAACACATTTCTAGCTATCAGAAAAATAAGAATCAATAAGGTTTTATAAAAACGCCGGGTAAGTTCTTGACATCAGCATTATTTATCACAAAATAGTGCTATCAGTGTCAACCTTTGAAATGCACAATTGCTCATAATGCGAACAGTCACCTTGCTAACAACATAAGCATTTTTCTCAGAAAAGTATCCAGAAGTAATTCAGATGTATTCAATCTTTTTTCTCTTCCAAGAAGTAATCAAGATATACGCCAAGGCCTTTACTAGGGTTTTAACTAATGACAAAAATTAAGATGCATTTGGAAAGTCACTGGTTGTACCATGAGAGAACGTAAACAACAAAAACTGTGATAACAGGCAGAAATAACGTTAACCTGTTGCATCAAAAGTAAAGATAGGATTTAAATTTCGTAAAAAAGCAACTGAGATAACATGCCTATGTATTGGTAGAGGAGGAGGTGGCAGAGAGTGGAAAAAAGCACTTTCCACGAGGAGGTCTCAGTCTTCAGAGCAAGATGAAAGTTTTTAAGTAGTCAAGATCTGGGAGAGTCACAGGCATTTGTACAGAGATCAGACAGCAGCAGTACAGCTGGGAATCAAGCAAGTGACATACAAGGCTTGATACAGAAGTGAACCACCCTACTGGCAGACGACAGACTTCAAGCAAAAGACAGAAATCTTTAAATAGAAATAGAAAAGGCACCTTTAAAAGACGGCTTTCAAAGGAGGAAAAGTGCGGCCTGGAGACTGGCTGCTGGAAGTGACTGTAGAAAGTAGGTAGGATTTCAAAGGTGAGGTTGCTGCCTTACCCTGGGGAGCGCCAGCTCTCCCGGGGGGCAGCGAGGGCAGAGCCAAATAGCGACAAGGGGCACCAAGCACCGCCGGGCGCCTCAGACGGCAAAGCCGGGCCCACCCCCGCCAGCACCGTGGGACTCCAAAACACTCAGCGAGACGGCGAGGAGCGGCGGAACACAGCCGGCTCGTCGGGCCCCCCTCCCCACAGCTCCCACTCCCTCGCGGGGAAGCCCAGATCGAGAGCCGGTGGGCAGCGGGCCCCCCAGGAGAGGCCACACCGACACCCCCGGGCCTGGCGGGCGAGCAGCTCGCTGCCCGGCGACGCTTCCTGCCGGTTGCCAGGGAAACTACGGGCCGCCGAGAGACCAATCTTCCTCGGCGGGCCGAGCGCGGCGGGGGCGCGGCCCCCCTCAGCGGCCGGGCCCGGGGCCGCTGGCAGTACCGTGGCGGCCATGGCGGGCGGGAGCGGCCCTTCAGGCGGCCTGGGCTGCGTCCTGCCGGGGTGGAAGGCGGTGGCGGGTCTGCCGGGTCAGCTCGGCCGCTGGGAAGCCTCGGGGAGCTGAGGCGCCGGCTTCAGCTAATCGGAGTTGCGGTGCTTGCTGAAGAGAGAGCAAAAACTAGATTAAAATGCTGTTTGGATTTATTTTTTTTTTCAACCTACCTTACGTGTTTGTGATTAGAATGGGGATGGTAAATTTTCAGGTGTCGTCACCACTCATTTTTATCCTCTATTAATAGCTTCCCAGGGAAAGTAGGATTTGGGAAATACTTCATTCTGCATTTATTTTTATGTGAGAAAAGTTTGGCTTTCAGGGATGGGGCCACATCCAATTTGCGATCATTTTTGTTCCAATTGCAATGATAGGAAGTTAATTCTTAGTTTCTTTTTTCAGATAACCCACTCATACGATACTGAAGTTTCTCGCAAGTACAGTATTTATTCATACACCATCACATCTGAACGTGGTAAACTGTAGTTTGGGTAAAAGGTTTCAGTTTTTTCCTCTCTGGACCCTATTAATCATGAGAGTGTTTTGTCGCTTTCTTCAAGAAATGCAACGCATATTCTTTCATACACTTGACAATAAACCTCCAAATACGATGTTTTCTTGGTTTGCTTAAATTGTCTGGGATACAGTCTTTCCACTGTATTCTTTATCACTGCTGTAATTTATAACGAGGAACGGCATGGGACTTCAGAAATGAATGAGAGAAGTTATTCTCAGTTTTCCACAAAGAAACCCAACAACCACCAAAAACCACCAGGAAAATGCACTGACAGTGTTGAAAAAAGTAGCTGTTGACTAATTGAAAACTACCATTGGTCTTTGATTCTGGCCAAGGCTGGCATTTCATAATTAGCTTTATCCAACATAAATAGTTTGTATCTGCTGATAATGGCAAGCTGCAAATGAGGCCATTTGCAGAGTTAAAATAGGGCTGCATAACTGAATGCCTTTGAAATGCACTAGTGCAAGAGACCTTTTGGAAATACAGAAGGAAAAAAGAAAATATAAAAATAATGCAGGAGAAGCTGAGAAGAAAGGAAGATTTCTAATTTATTTTCAAGTGTTTTAACTAAGCCCAGCAGACATTACAGTACTTTCACAAAATTATTTTACTGTTCCACAGTACTGAAGGCAGTAGAGGAATTGATGTCTTTTTATCCATAGATTTTCCTAGCTGATAATGATGTCAGAAGAAACCAGTATTTGTAAAGCAGACCGTGCCAATCTTTGAAAATCACACTACAAAACACAAACCAGTGTGCTCCCCTCTGTAATGAGAAAAAAAGAACTGCTTTTCTGAGCAAGGTTTGTTTTCAGTTCAGTGTTTTAGTATCATTTTTTACATGTATCTGCTATAGTTGCTTTGTGAGTACAGAACAGACTACAGCCACATTCAAGCGTGGAAGAAAGTAGTAGTACAATTCCTAAGTCAGTGGGAGGTATGAACTGCTGTGTTGCATGAAGCAAAATACCACTGATGAGCTCTGCGGAGTCAGCAGCTCCCACTGAGTTCCTGGAGGCACAGAAACGACGGGGTTATAAAAGGACAAGTCAGACTCCAGTCTCTGTGCAAGAGCAGGGCTGAGTTCAGAGTTCAATTGGTTTCCTGAAAAATGCAAAATAAGAGTGTTAGGGTGCAGTGGTGTATATGGTATGATAGGCAGTCCTGCTGCACTTTGAACGTTGAATCTACGGACTGCGCTTCTCACCATGCAGTGAGATGCCATGTGTGAAATCAGGGTCTGAGAGATACCCGCTGAATCGTGGATGCCTGATAGACGCGTATCCCTCCATTTCATCTCTTGAACTGGGACAAATGGCTACATCTGGATCTCAGGGAATTGCCTTCGCACAAGGCTCTTTCAGGCATGGGGTCCTACCCAGGGGTGGTGGCCTGGCTTTGTACCTCCCAGTACAAGGCATCACTGTATCCTGGACCCGTGCCACACGTCTCCGAGGCTCAAGCACCTGAGTGCTGGGGACCTGCTGGTCTTGGGTGGGATTGACCCTTTTGTGCAGGAGCCCAACTCTTTCCCTCCCCTGTGTGAGAAACACAGACTAAAATGATCCTAAATTTCTAGAACTGGGTAGGATGAAACTGCACCCCCAGGGATCTCTTTTCCTAACTCACACAATATTTTAAGAACTGGGTAAAGAGAAGTCCTAAGGTTAAACACACGCTCAGTCCCTTCTGAATCCTATAGTAAAATCTTAAAATGGTTTTTATTACACTTTGCCTATGAATTTGCAGCTCCCCTGCTGCTTGAGTAGCTTCCTCGTTATTATACCTGGCCTTGGATTTTTCTAAGATCTTGCTGAATATTGACATGCGGAATATAAGTCAAAATACTTGTAATAAAATGTGTTTGTTCAAAATAAAGTACTTTTCATACTGTGTCCCACTATTTTTGATAGTTGTAATAGGAACCAGTCTGTGATATTTTAAACATCCTTGGAGGATGGACAATTTAGAAGGAAAAATTCTGTAATATCTATACTGTGTACAGATCAACAAAACATGACAGATTTTAGCATTTTTCTCCATCATGATGATGCCACTTCATAGTTTTAAATGCGGTGTCGTGAGCTACTATCATTACTGTTTACTTACATAACATTAGCTCCCGTTATTAGGAGTTTCTCCATTATTTTAAAGTTTGTTTAATTAACTGCCATAAGCCTTTCTAAATGCTTGAAAATAAGTAAAACACAAAAATATGAATAATTTGCAAAGAGTTTTTATCATTAAAATAAATGCTGTCACATATATGTGAGTGTGTTCAGGTGAGCATATAGAAATAGGAAAATGAAAGCTAACTCTGGACTGATTGCATACTGTTTCATAATAGCAACACTCAACTCATTTAAATAGAACCAATGATTAATTAGGTATCACTGTTGATAAAACCAATATGCAATTTGACTTCTTTTTTAATTATCACAGTTAAATAGTTAATTACTGAGGGGGAGGAGGACTCACCAAAGCAAAATGGATTCTGAGGCTTATGAAATTAAAACTGAGGCTTATTGGAATATTGCTAATTAAAAGAACATTACATAAAACAGTCACGTGTTAGATCTTTTCCTCTGAGCATATTTATACCTTTGTTAAGCTAATTTGTTTGGTATGGTTTAGGCTTGGCCTTTCGCCAGTGCCAGTTGGGAAATGGTGGAGAGAACATTTCTTCAAGTACTTTTGAAATCGGAAGGAAGGGAGTTGGTACTTGAATTTTTCTTATCATTTCATTAATTTGTATTGTCAATGGTTCCCTCTCTACTTGTAGCAGCCTTTTAGTTAGACAACAGGAGTTTGCTACATTTTGCTAAATGTAATAAAAGGATTACCAACAACCTTAAAAAAGGATTAGTATTGCATCTTGCTATATTCTTCAATATTCATCTAATAATATACAAACCAATATATTTTCATTTGAGATTATTTTAGCAGTTTCTAAACCAAGTGCGATTTTAACCCCAGCTGGGGCCTAACAACTCTTACAACCTAGTTAAGAACAGTAAAAGAACAAAACATGTTTCTGCAATTCAGCATATATGGTAATTCTTTTTATTTCTCCAATAACTTTGAAAAGTTAGAAATTCTCACTAGTCTCTCAAAAAGCACGCATTTAAAACTGAAGTCTCTATGAGTGTTTTCCTTAGATAGTCTTAAATATCATTCCCAAGGGCTGTTATCCTCACTTAACCACTCTACATGCTTTATAAATAGTACTCTATAAAAAGAGAAGTTCTTTTACAAGGTTTGGTAATAAATGTGAGCTACAGAACAGGCTGTAGACACCTAATTGTAGTTTTCAGGTTCCTCTGCAGAGGTTTGGATGCTGCAGGCGTTTTCATTGACAAGTGATGCATCAGATTATTAGCTCAATGCCTGTCAGAAGTAGATGGACCTGTGAATATTCCCTTATATCCTCAGTGAAAATTGGTGTGAAACAGTGCCATTTCAGTTGAACAATTCTGGATAACAGTCCAGAGATACTGCTGGATTGCTTTTTTTTTTTTTTTTGTAATACACCAGAAATTACTTGATTGCCCATTATTAAGTGCTAAATTGCTGCAAGGGCTTTGGATTAGCAGATCAAAGTCCTGTGTAAAACTCAAGAGGCAAACTCCCAAGAAGCAGACTGACCCACAGGTATACTTGAAAGTTTTGATGTTGCAGCATAACAAAAATGCATACAGGTATGACACCCAAATTTAGGAGTTGAATGAGACTCTTGGGTCTCATTCGTGGAGTACACAGGTCTTTGTCATTAGCATGCAGACACAGTGCTTTGGGTGTCATCGTTGAACTAAGGTGCAGTGCTGAGCAAAATCAAATAGTTGCGTGGACAACTGCAGCTTTTTGGTTGCTCTCAAGGATATCCTGCTGATCTGAAATAATGAGGAAATTCAGGTTTTTCATCAGTACCCGAGTGAGTCAGAGAAAGTTAAGCCCAAATAGATACAGAGATCCTATCTCGCCATTGCTCCACTTCTCATTACTTATTGAAGTGTTTAGAGCAGCTCTTTTTGGTTATACTGGTAATCATCTTGTACCATGGCCATATAAAAACAATGTTCATATCTCCTGTAGTTAACTAGCACTTTCAGGAGCCAAAATAAACCAATGATACCCATCCATCAATCAGCTATACTACCTCAAAAATGAAATTAGGATTAAAATGAGACATGACAGGATTTGCTTTTTTGATTCTTCTAAATTTTCATATTGGCATCAATAACAGCAGTTTAAATTTGTTCTTTATTCTGGTATTGCCAGTTGCTCAGGAAGAAGAATCATTTTATTGCTATCTCTCAGGTGGTGGCACAATCACAGCTATTCCTGCAGAAGTACTTTATTTATGGAGAGAGAACCATTCCCACTAGTACAGTCAAAAA
>VXBO01014966.1:201087-211967 GCA_013400135.1 Rhinoptilus africanus | reverse complement strand
AAAAAAAAAAAAGAATTAGGAACCTGTATTTCTTTTGAGTGACTGGACCTAAATCTGAGTTTTACAATGCTTGATTTCCTGCCTCCCTGCTGTTCACTGGAATCTTCATTCCTAATTTGTTTCAGAGTCCTTACCACAGTGCATCAGTTGGTAAATACCTAAGAACAAGATTCACAGAAGGTACTAAAGTTGAGCAGGCAGTGCCCGTGGAAGATGTTAAGGAGACAGCTGTGGTTTCAGAAAAAAGCCAGACACTTGCGGGGGAGAAAAGAGGGGGTTGGATAGGTATCTGTGAATTCTTTTCTGGAGTTCACAGTGCTCAGAGCATTCAAAGCTAATAAATGGTTTTGGAAGCAGTAGTTCCCAGGAGCTAGAGGACTCACTAGGCTACAGAAACATCACTGGGTTATGGAAAATTCAAAATCTTCTTTTGCCTGATTGGGAGCTTAGACCTGAACCCAGGCACTCCTGCCTCTCCAACCTGATGAACACATGGTGATATATCCAGGTGTTACTCTCAGCTGCTTTAGGATATCCCAATGGAACTCCCCCAGAGCACCAGCTTTTATTAATTATGCTTTTCAGCAAAAACATAGTGAGAGAATATACCTGAAAGCACAGGAAACCTGAAAGATGAAATGGTACCCAATGTCAGAGAAAGCAGTGGCAGAACTAGAAACATGATGTTCTCTATATAAACCAGAATACGTCTCTAAAAATGGACAGGATATTCAAAGACGACTGCTTTGTCACAACTGTGGGTGCATTCAAAAGTGTTCATCACTATTTTATGTTGCAGATAGTTGTCTATAGTATCATGGGTGCCACATCATGCAAATAAAAAAAGAGAAGTGGGATGGTCCCCTCTCCTTCCCCCACAGAGAATTCCATTATTCTCATCCTGGTGATTTCTGTGGACTTAGAATTTGCTTTTAGACCTACAAAAAAGTTTTCATGGGGTAATGTTCTTTAAATGCAAGACAGACATGCACAGGCTTAACTGTGCTCACCAAACGATTTCTCTATGATTACTTGAAAATCAAAACTCACTACTAAATTTCTGAGGCAGGATAAATATAATTTCAATTCCGCAGAGGGAAATAATTAAGCAAAAGTTGAAAACTTGTTAGGGTGCTGCTGTGAGAGGTGACTGACATGTTTTCCCTGTCAGTTGCATGGGGAAAGAACCAATTCAGAGCGACAGGCTGCAGTTTTGTATTTTCCCACTTGGTGGCAATCCCTCACTGTCTTTCCTTCCCACCTCTGCGCCTGCTGCTGCTCTCCGCATTCTGCAGCCTCGCGCCTTGTGGGGCAAGAAACAAGGGAAAAATCAAAAGTTTTCTGTTACTTCAAATATCAAAGGTGGCAAAATAGAAGAGTTTGTTAAGTGGAAATGGAAGTATTTCATAGTTCAGTTGTCAGAGAAATTGTGTGCTTTGTTAGGAAATCTCTTACCATTTTTTTTCCCACCGTAGGGCACAGATCAGTAGTAGTATATAAAGCATTGATTAAGAACAAGTTTGCCGGACTTCATAGCCCTGCACAGAATGAGATAAATAATAATAAATATGAAAAAGTCCTCCGTGGATTCACAAAGCATCACGAGAGTATTTCTATTTTTCCTTTTTTTTTCTTCCTTTTTTTTTTTTGCCAACAACAGGAATAAATCTACGTAGTTAGGACTTCTGCAGACAACGTGCTGGGCCAGAAATGGTGTTGTTCTGACTAACCAAATGTACATCTGAAGAAGCTGAAGCTGGGTACGATATTGTCTTTCATAACATTAACAGATCTTTCATCTTTTTCCTGAGTCCATGAGGTTCCCTTTGCTGGATTAGGCACAAGGGAGAGCTGCGGTAAGAGCATCAGGCTGTGCTCTGAGGATCACGCAGCCTGGATGTACTGCTTCACAAAAGCATTTAACATCTCCCACACACCAAGCACAGCTGGCACATGAGATAACAAGTCCAGGGATGGTAGGAAAAATTTCTTTGTTTATGATACAGAGAAGGTTTGAAAAACAACCTTAAGGTCCACAGGACTCAGTTCAAGTTGGTTGCTGAGAGCTAGTAACAGCCTTGGAGTACTGGCTGTAGTGATGCTGATGAGGATGGGAGCTGCGGTCATGATTAAGTGATTTAGATAGAACCAAAGGTGGTGGTGGTAATAATAGTTATCATCTTTTCTCTTTTCAGAAAGCGGTGTAGCAACAGCCCCTCTGTCCCTGCCCACATAGGACTAGCAAGCAAGGGGAGTANTAAAAATGAGGATATCAGAGGGTAACTGCAAGCAGAAGACTGCAAAGGCTTCAAGTTAATGACTCTTAGATTCCTCTATTCATGGATTGTAGCTCCTGTAATTCAGCCATCATTCTGGTTTTCCACAGTTCTACTTTCTGATATGAGCAGAGACCTGGAAAGAGAAATGAGAGGATGGGAAAGATTTGAAGGAGGAACTACATAATGAATCAGAGAGAAAGGGGGAGGGGGGCAGAGAAGCTTCTGCCATATTCCTCATCATGGTACACTTCTGTATTCTTTACTTGAAATAGTAGAATATGAGCACGTGTATTTTTGAGGAAGGAAAAGGAAAGAATGGGGAGAGTAAGGGTGGGGAATGAGTACTGCGCTGCACTGCCCAGCTGCAGACTGCACTGCTGTCACTCGATACCAAGGTAGGTAGTCCAGCATGTTCACCCTGGGTAGTGAATCTCATGGGCTGATGTCCCTGTGGAAGTGTTGCAGGGTGGAGGAGCAGATTCTGGCAATAGTGGGAGCTCAAAGGCTTCGGATGGTAAGCAGAGTAGGTTGAAAAGAGTAGTGGTGTTGTCAGAAAGGCTGGGAATGCAAGAGTCTGGAAACTTGGTAGCCTCTGTAGGATAAACACTAGTAGTTATACAGTATGGGATGCAAAAGAGAAAACTTAACTGAGAGCCTGCCAGGACCAGGTATATACCGTGAGGGGAGGTACAGACAAGTAGTCAGTATAACATTTGCTATTAGCTTTGAGTTTTGAAAAGCAATTCAGTACACAGAAGAAATATGTATTTAAAAATTTTATGAACTTGTCATCTCACCAGAAAATCTTTTTAACATTACTGCAGGTTCTGTCTAACAGAAGGAATTTTGTTGAATTGAATACTGGGTCATATCAAAGATTAACACATCACAGTGTCCTGCCATTGAGTATCCCATCTGAGACAGCCAAAGAGCATGCCCAGGGAAGACTATGAGAGCCAGGGCAACTGTACATAACATTTCCCAGGAGTATTCTCCCAGCTGTCAGCCATTTGCCATTCAGGAACATCCTGAGCCAGGGATGACTGCTGCATATTCAGTAACCTTCAATGGATTTCTCTCATGTGGATTTCTCCTGTTGAACCTCAGGAGACTTAGTATTCACAGTAGCCTATGACAAAGAGTCTCGCAGCTCACTCTCACCTTCTTATGTTGGTTGTGAATTTGCTACCTGCTAGCTTTATTTCTTCTATTTTAGTTCTGCTCAGGCTCTTTCAAGGCTGCAGCAAGAGTAGGGCAAGTTTGCACAGTTATTTTTTGGACTGGATAATGAAAAATCTGGTGTCGCTTCTCAGAATCCCAATACCATCTCTTTATTCCTATAGTCCCAAATTAGTTTTTAACTCTTCTAGACATTCTGTAAAATTACAGTTTAAATTATGACAGTTTTCCTAATCGGTGATGCAAAGCAGTTCAGTCTGTATTTAGTGGGCCACAGTGTGCTTTATAACGGTCAGCTGGCTCACACCATATGCAGAGATCTTGCTACACACAGAAGGCCACAAGGTGTTTTTTCCTGTTATCCTCCTTCCTTTGCTATTTCTTTTGCTTATTAACTTCTTTTGCTACTCTAGAAGTAGATAAAATTTTTGGAAAGGACACTCCAGTTTGCTCCCTGTTCCAGTCCCACCTCTCAAAGGCTTCTGTCAGCTACTATTTGTGTAAGTTTCCATCCACAAAACTGAAAACAGCACCATTATCATTACAAACCCAATCTAGTAAGCACAGCGTCCCACTGAAAATATTGGTAAAATATATTCTTCAGAGCAATATGGACTCAGTCCTGCAGCATTATTCCATTCTGTGCATCCATCCATTTCATTTAGCATATACACTGTGAATGCAATTCTAAAATGATTCCTTAAATTATAATGTGGAATTCAGTCTTGCAAACTGGTACAGTGCTCTAAAGACAACTTCAACAAATAACTAAAATAGCGTTCTTATTCATGTGGGAAGTGAACGTCTTACTCATGTGGATAGTAAATACACTGGTGTCTTTGCACAGTCACAGGAGGACTGTACTGTTAAGACAGATACCGTGTGCACTCCCCAAGTAGTGAAGAAAAGCAGTGATTGCGGGGGGAGGTTAGGTCACCGGTTGGGGTTTTTTTATTGGGTTTCTTTATTCTGACTAGCTACATTCTTGTTTGAATAAGTATTTTAATGCTTTGGGATTTTTGCTGAATACTAATTATCCATCAAGGGCAAGGAGTGCTGCGTGAGTGGTTTTTCATCATTTACATTATTTATTTGACTCTAAATAAATAATAATAATATTTACACCATCCTTCTCCACCAAAGTGCAAATTTGCACTCAGTTGGTTTTATGATATGGCTTTGAATAGTGACAGTAGTAGTTAGGAATTTATTTAATAGGGTTTTTTTTTTTTTAAACTGAAGAGGCAACAACCATTTCAACCTACTCTTTGATTTCTGCTGTTTAACTGGTCTTTTACTTACAATAGCATTTCACATCTCAGCCACAAATATTCTATTTCTTAGTACTCTCAGGCACTGGACCTTGTCAAAAGGAAACCCAAAAAGATTAGTCCACGGCTTTGACAAGCACCAGGTATTTTATCGGTGAGACAGATCTGTTTAGCTGAATCTGATAGACACAAACATATCTAGGTATTCTAGTTTTGACGTACACACTTTAAAAAAGCTGATTGTATTATTATTCCCTTCATTTTTACAGGTACAAATACAGTTTTCTGGAATGCTCTTCCCTGACCACTAAAGATTCCCTGAGAGCTGGGTCTTGAGCATCAGCTATGCCAGGGAACCCGTGCTCATTCATCTGGAGTCTGTGAAACTAGGGATAGAGCAGGGAAAAATGTACGACTTCCAGAGCCATCATGCATCCAGAAGCACTGTGTACCAACGCCGCACAGAGCAGGGGCTGTGGTGTTAATAAACCAACGGACTCATGCCAGCAGCTACCCAACACTGCACCCCTGGGCCTGAAATGATGAGGAAAAGGATGGCAAGAAAACTGCGTGGTACCACAAAGTCAGCAAGAAGCCCTAAGAGTTTATTATCTCTCATCAAGGTCTGACTGGGCTTGTTAACTCCAGCTCAACACCGCATTTCTCCAGTTCCTCTTGTGGTGGCTGTAGGTATAAGGAATCCTCTCTGCAATCTGAAAGTCCAATAGTTATTTTAATAAGAGAAAATTCTTATTTTTGCAAGACCCTGAAATACTTCAGACTTAAAATCACACTATGTAGTGATTAGGGTTTCCCAAATTAGTTCCAGCTGAGATGATATGTCTACACAGCATAACCCACTCCTTTCAGAGAGCTTTGCACTAATCCCTACAGTGGTAAATCCACATTCGTGTGACCCTGCCCCAGCACAATTCACCCTGCCTCTCAGTCGTGCTTAATTCGTGAGACTCTGCACAACGCTCTAACTATTTCCCCAGGTGCTTGGNGAAGAGCTGAAGATGAAGAGCCAAGGGAGAAGTCCACTGAAGAAGAGCCCACTAGGGAAGATCTAAAGAACAGCCAAAGAGCCAACAAAGAAGAGCCCACCTGACCACTTTGGTCCCTCAGCTGTTATAAGGAGCGTGGCAGATGGGCTGGAACACCCGAGGGGTCAGTTTGGCCTGTCCACTCCCCCCCACAGGTGGGACCCCTCCACGGGGTAAACAGCCAGCTCAGCTGACCCTGGTGGCCACGGCAACAAGCGTGTGCAAGGGCCTCTCTCACTGAACAGAAGGTTGGCTCTGCTCTACCCCAAACCGTGATATACATGGAGATACTGTAATTGCTAACTAAATTGTGAGACGTCCACCAAGCTGAAGAAGCCTAAGGTCCAGCTGCACATACGCGTGCATAACTGCGTACGTGTGGCGACAGGTTCATTATGAAAAACAGAAGCACCAAAAAGCAGAGGTGACAAATCCTCAGTGACAATCTCTTCATAACAACAGGTTGGAAACACATCAGGTCCACCAAAGATTTCAAAAACCAAAATAGGCAGTACCAGTTCCAGTGGGTCTTTAAAGTACTGTTAAAGCACTGAAGCAGAACCATCTGGAGAATGGAACTGAGATTTAGAAAAGAATTGTGAAAGTGGCTCACACTGGAAGTATGACTATAAAATTTTACATGGGAACAAAAGTGTTCATGGCTAGAGCAAAACAAAAGGAGAACTTTAGATTATAAAAGGTTCAAGACAGTATTAACCGCAGACGTTTGGATGTACCTCTCAGCTACAAAGTAATTTACAGTCATGAGACTGAACTTGATCAGGCTGAAAAATGGCATATGACAATTTGTACTAAAGTAATTGTTTCTGCACAGTAGAATACAATAAAACTGATTCTGCCAGGCCCAGATCAGTGCTTTTATGTGCCCTCAAGGCACCATTTATACTCCAATAAAGGGAATTTGCGCACTGAAAATTATTATATCCTTAAATCACAACAATTCCCTGGCTTTTGTACTTGTGAAACTATAAAATGACTAATTCAAGAATACTTCCCAGACAGTCTAACAGTTAGTATTTGTCCCCGCTCATCCCAAAGATGTGCTGCTGGGTTGGGATTGTTTGTTAGGGCCTTTGTGAAGGAAAGGGCTTTGAGGTAATGAAAGATCTTTTATAGAAAAAAAAAGGGTAGTCTTTAACGAGTCACTCTTTAGCTCCATTGTAAATGTAGTAGTCCATTCCAGATCAGTCAACTTCTCCATCAGTTTACAAAGAAACTTCCAATAGGGCAAATCCCAGATTCTGCCAAAACTCCATTTGTTTGTTTATTTTTTCTTAATTTGACTTGCCAAGGGTTTGTGTTTGACTTGTTGCCATGAATAAAACTATTCCTCTTTCAACAATGGGCTCTCCGGGAATGGTGTGGGAAAGCTAATCCCATTACACAGCTCAGAAGTTCCCACTCAGTGGTGACCCAGGAAAGGCAGCTTATCAGGCACTTAGCAGAGCTGTCAGCTGGTCAGCTCAAGTGGGGTATTCTTCTTTGTGGAGCGAAGCAGGCCAGCAGGAGCAGTAGTAGGGTTTTGTTTGTTTGCTTTAAGTAAATAGACCAACAGGGAACTTTTACATCCTTGACCTGAAAGCCATGTTCGTGTAAATAGAAGACATTAATGGTAGAGCATACTATGGTGTCATTAAAACATTGGTCAGATGTGTTAATTAATTTATGATCAACAGATGAGAGGAGCCTTCCCAAGCTGCTTGCCTTGTGACATTTTCCGTGACTGTCTATCTCTGCAATAGCTCAGACTATTCAAGTCATTTGCTAGGGGCCACTAACAGAATGTCTTTCCTTCCAGGGAAGTTGTTTTCAAATTCAACAATGCCTTTGTATTTTTGCTCTCGTGATATCTCTTGTCACATGGCCAAGGTCTCCTGATGATATTGAAGTTGAGTTAAATGCCTAGAGAAAGGATTCTCTTCTTTGCCAAGGTGGAAACAGTGGCACAACTGCCTAGGAAGGGGCCTTAATTCACAGTAATGAGGTGAAGATATAAATAAGCATTAGAAAATATATGGAAAAACATGTAACAAAAGCTTTGTTTTGATGAGAACAGGATTAATGCAAAACAGGAAAAATGTGACTTTTTTTTTTTTTAATGTAACTCTGTATTTGTTTTGTGAAGCCATTGCTGCATGAAGGGGGGGCTCCATCTGACTTGTAAGCACCTGGAATGCTGTTTTCCAGAAGCTCAAGCACTGGAGACTGAGTTGTTGGTAAACTCGAGTGCCAGGCTGAGTCCAGGTCCAGTCTTGCTAGTGTTGGTGCCTTAACTGATTGTCCTAATTATTCAAGTAAAGCAAAATATTATCTGGTTGTGGGTACAAAATACCACACTGGATCAGGACTAAGAAAACTTTTGGATTCAGGTCACAGTGTGAAAATCTCACTGTGTGTAGTTCTTGCCTTCCTGTGCCTGATATTCCCAGTATTTCTCTTTTACCTCTGTGTAAGTATAATGCTTATATTCAGAAGACATAAACCAAACTGTGCTCATGAGAGTCTTGAATAGCCCAGTGATGACAGCCTAACCAGAAAATATTGGTGTTTTAAAGTGTCATTTAGAGAATGGCCTTATTAAATTCTTCTTTAAGAGTCAATGCATTAACAATTTTTTTCTTTCCTTTATTGCAAGCAGTTATATTACTTTAGAGCAGCTCCCATTTCCTAATATACTTTTCAAGATGAGCCATTCTTGCAAGCTACAAGGTGTCATCAGTTCCCAGTATCATCAGTTCCCAGTGTCACTGAAGATGGCCGAGGGAGGTGGGTGATTCCACAGACCAAGGACTCTACAAGGAACTCTCCTTCAGCTATAGTTTGACATTTGTTTGCATTCATTAAGTTTTTAATCAATGGCACGGCATCATGTGATTCTGAGTTTCTGTGCTTTTTTTTTTTCTTCAGGGCATGTACAGGCAACAGTCCATTTTGTATACTCAATATTTAGACTGTCTAGCATAAAAGGCTAACAAAATGTAACTTGTCTTAGAGCACTGGGGTGTGCCACCTATTACTTGCGAAAGGAAATAAGGATGCTGAACTAGATAAATATGATCTGTGTTTTAGTTTTGCAGGGTTTTTTTAATTGCCTGTTACTTCATTGCCCAAGGTCAGTCTTGTCAGACAAGTGGACCAACAGTTCTCTAGAGTAACATAAAACCATTAAGTTGCTCTTTGATCTTGCACCTTCTTTAGAACCTTTTAATCAATTAACCATGAAGCTACTCAGCTTGTCTTATTTCCTGCACATAAAACTACTTTGGTTGAGCTGACACATTACTACATTATAGATCAAAGTTTGAAGGAAACTTCACATCCAACCAGGATAATTATGTGGATTTTTTCTGAATCCTTTATATATATTTTTGTGCCTCGGATGGAGGAAAACAGCATTTTGATCTAGATTGATTTAAAGGATTCATATGTATTTTAAAGGGTGGCTAAATGGGTTTGTGCATGATTGACCTTACACAAAGTGTGGATAGATTTCATGGCTAGGTTGCTGAGCCTCAACTGTCCATCTGTCCTTTGAGAGTACCCACTATTGATAATAATAAGAAATATGACCTACTGGAACATGAACACTGATCTCTTGTTTAGGATGCCTTTAAATAAGAAAGATAATTTAAATATTGAATGTATCGTCATGTGATACAGATTGAAATCCTTTTAGCCCAGGGATTAAATTTTGATCATGGAAAGAGTTGTGGTTTCAGGCTTGTAGGGACACATTTCTTCGATCTTATTTGTGTGCAAAAAAATGTGTTTTTTTATCAAGACTCAGAGGTACCTTCAGTATTCCGTTCTTAAAAATCTGTGATTGTTGATATTATTATTTTCTAGTTATATGGGAAGTAAGGTGTCTCAAAATACATGCTCCATTCCTTCTGGCCAAATACTGGAATACACAAACGGCTTCAATCAGCTCCTTGTTTGAGCTTCTCCCTTAAGTGGGACAGAGTGTCACCCACACCAGCCCAACGGAGCAAAGCATCTGCTCGCTTGGATTTTGCTTAAGGCATATTTTGCACAGCTGTTTCTTGTGGGATTGGCTTGTTCTCCTTCTGCTTGCTGATGCCGAAAGCAAAGATGGCCTGGCCCAGATAAGAGTCACCTGGTGCATGCACGCTGGTAGCAGGTAGAAATACCAATAACCATCACGATTTCTGAAGAAAAACCTGGCCCTATGGATTTCTTTAAACCAGTAACGAAGCATTTTTGAAAGAATCCACTTTGTGAAATGTTGGTGTGGGATATTCTTCACAGACACCCCTTTATTCTCTGAAGATGTATCTTGTGTCTAGACTCTCTATGCTTAAAAGTAGATAGGAAATAGGAACCCTTAGAGCTGCTATAACTCACATTATTTTCATGCTGAATTTAAGCCACGCTCTCTTTGCAAATCTGTATTGATTTTCCCGAATGTTACACTTCCTTTAGCTAAACAGCTCCCTGCTGATGTTTGTCATCTTCCTTTTAAGCTGAATTAAAAGAGAATGAACAAGTTTGTGGATGGCATGAATAAAGTGCTCTTTGATAGATATACTTCTTGTCTTCTGAACAAAGAAGAGTACATTCAGCTCTTGGTACTAAGGAAGAAATATTTTCCTTAATCTCCCCCTGTACAAAATTCTCACTTAAGTATAAATGGAAATTTCCCAGAAAAGGAAAGGATATTTGTGAAACCTGCTTTCACATTTACCACTGAATAATGTTTTTCATGCTGGATTGAAGATTCAGTGGGGCGCTTTCCTTTTGGGATTTGAAAAGACACAAAAATCCAAAAGGAGTCAGTAGGAGGTTACGCTTGATTTTGAGCCTAAAGCAGGCCAAACTTTAGATTCTCTTGTTTGTTTTCTTTCTACCTCAAGCTATAAATCATCCCAGATTCATCAAACTGTTTGCAAATCTAATCCAAGCTGGACCAAGTTACAGACTGGTCCAAGATGTAGGTTTATAGTAATGCCTGAAAACAGGAAAGACTTTAGATCAGAAAAGGAAAACTATCTGGTTTCATTACATGGGGCTTCAAGTTTCATTACAAAAGGTTTTACATGGCTTTGATCCCCTAATTTGGCTAA
>VXBO01014966.1:177182-201068 GCA_013400135.1 Rhinoptilus africanus | reverse complement strand
AAAAAAAAAAAGAAGGAAAGAAAAAAGAAGTGATCTCCATGTGCACACAGCTATTTCAGTGTGTGCATGTGACTAAAATAGATCCTCTGTATCCCAGTGAACTCCAGGGTGTTCCAGGCAGAAATGCTGCCATTAAATGCATAGAGCACAAAGTCAAGATAGATGAGGTCAAACTGCCTCACTGCCGGCTGCCTTGAATTCTTAACCATACCTGCTGTCCTTCAGGGCTGCTCAGGGGAACCAAGAAGCACGAATAAGTTCACATCCTGAAAAACATCCAAAAAAAAAAAAAGTATGTACTTTCTACCCTGTATATGTGTGTATATATACACACACACACTAAAAAAAAAGTTTACAAGAATCTGTTTTCCATAATGCTTTCCTATGGAGCCACAATTAAGTGAGTCTTTAAAAGTGAGTATTAAAGGAATGACTTCACTAGAAGCAGTTTTACTACAATACTACTCACTTCGTTTTGGGGTTTTTTTTTTTTGGTGAAAGACCTCCTGTCTTTCATTTTTGACTGCTGTAGCTGAAGAGGAATTGCCAATTCTCTGTGCTCCTCTGGAGCTTGGAGAGCAGCAGTGAATGAAAAGCGAGCCACTTTCCCACAAATCCTCAGCAGGGCTTACATGGGGGAGAGGGGCACAGCCAAGCGAGAGAGGCACAAAGGTTTTTCTGAACTAATGCAAGCGATGGCTCCTTTAGCCAACAGGCTGGAGGATGGACCACCATTCCAAGCCCAGGTTTGCTGCACTGAAACCATTAACTCTTTTTTTTCTTAGCAGATAGAAGTTGTGGTGGCTCCAGGCCAGCTGAATTGGGTTTACAGCTGCTTTGCATCACTGAAACAGCATGGAGCAGCTTGAGCCTACAGTGAATCTGGCCCTAGATGTCTTAAATCTGTAATATTTTCTTCTCTGTGGGCTAATACTGTTGTTTTTCTGCCTTTTACAAGCGTGTTCATTACCATGTGAAATTCGAATGGCCTGTGGTCGCTTCTGCCAAAAGGAGTTACTCCCAAACAGTGCTTTTGTGTCAGCATGAAGTAACAGTAGGATGACTTCTGTGGCTGGCCACTACTTTCTGGGCTCTAAGTGTCCTTTCTACAACATGTTGAAAATATATGACAGGATCTGTTACCCATGACCAATTGCAGCAGTTAATTCCCTTGTATGTTCACTGCCTGGTAATTTGATATAGCCAGAGCTCGTTCCTTTCTATCATTCTTATTTGTATTTCCCAGGCGCTCGTACCTTACCTTTTTGGTTGTTTATTCTTTTTTCTCTTATTAAAAAAGAAAAAAAATGGTTTGGGCATATTTTTTGTTTGTTTGTAGCTTTTGAATGTGGTTGCTGAGCAGATCTTCAGTTAGGGCTAGGTCCCTTCAGCCTTCCTGTTAATTAACCTGAAGCTGCGCACGCTTTTCAGAGTGAAAATGAAGAGGCCTCATTCTCCTTGTCACACACAGAGCGTGGGGGGGTTTATTACTTAAACATTGGTACAAGCACTTTGCTGTAACAGTTTCATAAATAATCCTTGGTTTTTTCAATGTTTAAATATTGATTAGCTGCAGAGCGTTCTTTTCCATCACCAGCATGGTGTTTTGCCCCCACCAGATGCCACCAGTTATCTGAGTGAATGCACGGGCAGGAAGGTGATTGCTGTGACTCACAGGGAAGGGAAGGAAGAAGTGTCACATCTGGGAGGGTGTGGGAATGGCAGGCACAGCCAGGTCCGGAGCGGGGTGGGCAGGAAGGGGGGGAAGCAAGTAGTGTCTGGAGTGCTTGGAGCTGGAGGGAAGCTGGGGGTGAATGCTGAAGGCTGGTCTGTGGCTTGTGATGGGGAGTGGTGAGCACTGTTTTGATCAAGTAGGAGTTAACAAACTTTGTGCTTCTCATTATGAAGCTGCTTTGCAATGTTTCTCAGGTAGTTGTTATTATTATCATTATTATTATTTAGGATAACTTGAACCTTTTTTTTTTTAGCAGTGGAATCCATGCAGTCTATCCGTGGTTTCACTGGCCATTCAGACACAGAAATGTGCCCAAACCTTCCTCTTCACTAAAGGCACACCAGAATTAGGTAACTCTTTGGCTCCTTTTTCTTCCTCCTCTAGCCCTGGATACACTGCATTAATTATTTCTAGGAGTGTACTTGGCTTAATAGCTTTATTCGATAATAATGTAAAAGTTTGTTCGGCAAAAAAAGAAGCAACAATTAATGAATAATTACTTCTGATTTTTCTGAGAGTCTAGAAACAATGTTTTTTGGTAGATCTATGTGTTTTCTGCGGTCACTTTTATTTACTGTCAACATTGACTCGTGTCCTTACCTCTTTCCTAGAAAATAATTATATAACTGCTCAAAAATGGGTGAACTGATAGGAAAGGAGATTTAATAATAAAAATTTAAAAAAATAATAAAAAAAGATAGAGAGAAAACAGGCAAACTTCATACTCTTTAAACTTGCTATTTCAAAACAGCAATCAACTTCTAAAGCACAGGTCAGCTGGTACCGCTCTTATTGCTGTTACCATAGCAGAAACACAGAAATGTGATTAAATAAATAAAACTAATCAGGAGCAAAAAACCAAGTTTGCAATAAAAACAGCTCAAGTTAACCTATTCTCAGAGGACTTTGAAAGAAAACATACTTCTAAAGATGTGCTGTGAGAGATTTTAGGCACAGCTGCAGGAGAAAAAAAAGGTATCCTTTCCCTCTCTTTCGACGGATTAAATCTGTCCTGGACATTAACCAAAGTGGACAAATGGGCCATCATACAGAAACAACAGACTGAAGCCCAGAATGTGAAAAACTATGAGAAAGAAGAAAAATGTCCTGGAAAAAAGGCTACTGGATCATTTTAAGGAACTTTAATGACAGTGTAAGCAACCCAGGCACATTAATTCTATCTTTACATGTTTCTTGTGATATGGGAAGTATCCTAAAAGGAATTTTTGAAAAAATGAAAAAGTTCTAGCAGACAAAACCAGATAACAATTCTCCTGGCCCGAGTCTATAAATCCATAAAATATGTAAGTTTGTGATAATCTATGTACGTCAGACTGTTCCACAGGCGGTAAAATCACATTTTCCCAATTATAAAGGACATGAAAATGTCTGATCTCTGTAGCTGGATGTGTAACCTGTCTCTCTTTCTTTAAGGCAAGTCCTTTGATCCCGCTACAAATGTTAACAAATACCTAAAAAAGGAACAAACCCCAAGTCTTAATCTGCCATATGTAGTATAGGGCAGCGACTGAGAGTCCTGAGGCTCGGTGTTTAGAACTGAAGGAGTTTACCTCTGAGCTGGAACGAAATAAAAGGATGGAGTTGTAAAGACCAGAAAGCATTACTAAGATCAACATTTGGAAATTAAGCTGTGGATCTGGGAGGCAGTTTTAAAGTCTGTTCCCAGGGCTGAGCAAAATTCCTGCAGCATGGGTGTCATGCTGCAGAGCTGGAGCGTATTTGCTGGGACCGTGGATAGCCAGAAGTCTTGCTGTTCAGCAAGTTGACTGTTTTTTCTCAGCTTGACAAATGACATGCAGCACTGACAGAATACTTCTCCTTTGCTGGCCATCACCCCTACGGACACTGGCCAGAACAGCAGCAGCAGGAACATACCCTCCAACTCTGATTTAATCACGTGGAGCCCAGGAGACTAGTGAATAGAGCTGTTAACTCTCTGTTTGGTTTGCTTTCCCCATCTGTGTTTTATTAAACTGAGAGCAAGATTTATTCACTTTCTTAACATCAGGAGCTGTTGGTGTCCAAGATGATGGTTGATGTTAAGGTATACATACACAGTTTAACCTGGCTGAGGGCCAAAGAGGCCTATGGTTTCCAGCCCTTGACTATTTGCAAAAGGACAGAAAATCCCTCTGCTCTCAGGCATTCCTGAAAGGATGAGCACCGCTACTTCCCACTCTGCCAGGAACACAATACATAAAGAACACAGTAAAACAGTAGGCTCTCCAGGATGAGCCAGGCTCTCCAGGCATGCAGGCAAACACTTCAGCTTTACTTTACTCCTGACAACCCCTACATAGTCACAATGACCAACGATTTCCTGATTTCCACTCCAGGAATCTTAAATAGATTGGAGATACCAGCTCAGTGTATAAATATTTCTTCTAAAAGCCAAGAATCCTGAATGGCTCAGCTGGGGAATTGCACTTTATGGGAACTGAAATGATGTGCCAGGCTCTCCACAGTAAGGTGGGAGAGCTGAAGCACAGACACTTGCATGCCTAATCAGCTACCGCGAGAATAACGCTCGCTTCTAAAGGAGAAGAGGAGGAACCAAAAGATGGGATTCTTGAGTACCTTCAAAAAGATGAACTTTTCCTCAAACAGTAGGGTTAACCCCAGATAGAAAGATCAGGTGTGCATTTTTCAGAACTGTAAAGAAGTTTCTTTTAAATCAATGTCATGCAGTAACAGATAAAGCTCCCAAACCCCAGAGCTTCAACGCAAACAGCCTCACAACATTCTTGAAGCTTTCCCAAAACTTCTGGGCATTTTCTTCTCAACAACAAGCTCCTTTCCAAAACATACCACTCTCCCCCTCATCTCTTAATCATCACTCATCTCATCAAAAGTAACATGGTGCTGTTCACTTTCTCTGTTGCCTTGCTACTCTCCCTGAAGGTACACTGTGGATCATTGGGTCTGCCAGGTTTGTTATCCACAAAAACTCTGCATTTGGGTCTTTGCAGGCAAATGCCTTCATAAAATCATATGAATATAATACTGACAGTGACACCTACACAGAGCATCATCATCTTACAATGATTCTTGTCATACTAAGCTTCATGGTACCCCTATATGGCAATAAAAAGTGTTCTGGATACAAGACAAAATGATTATTTCAGTAGAGCTTAGAAAAGAAACTGTAGCTCTCAAAGCTTATTCAAAGCCCACCACTGGTTTGCTTAAAACAGTATTTTTATCATGTACATATCCATCTACCCCAGAAACTTTAATACAGGCTGCAGAATCTGGTTCCGTGTGTGATAGTTCCTGTTCTGAATTGACTGTCAATGTTAAACAAAAAAGCAATGAATTTTGTTAATGTTTCATTCAAGAAGAATGTTCTTTTTTCCATGCTCTTTCACATTTTTATTATCTGGGAGATGACAGTAGGAGCTGTGCGTGAGCCAGTACAAAGTAAGCAGCATTCATGTGCTTTCTCTTTTATAGCTTTTAAGAATACTGGCAGAAAACAATGGAATCTGCAAGTTTCAGTTTACTTGGTTTCTAATGAAAAAGGAACTTGAATTTTATGCAGTGTTAACTCGATGTGAGGAAACTGGTCACTGTGCTGAGCCGTATCCTTCAGACTCAATGCTGTTTATGCATTTTACTCAACACATTAAAAAGCAGACTGTATGAGAGTGATTCCTATAGCAAGCAGCAGACCCTAGGGGAGAAACCTAATCTCTGAGCACTGCGTTAAAAGCTGCGTAACTTATGTTTTTGAATGAAAACCTGTGCCTGGAGTGTTCTGTACTGAACTAAGTTTCCACTGTGCTAGCCATGCCTACAGCTACAGTTCCCTCAGACCCCCATTTCCCTTTTGGGGAACAAAGCCACAAGGCAGCCTGTTACAGCACAAGAAACTTGATTTAGGCATGAGAAAGGTTTCAGGGTGACCCATCCCACTGATAAAGTTATCTCTCATCATGCACAGTGGGCACACCTTGTAGATGCTTCTGGACTTTCAGTGGTGAGAACACAGGGCTGCTCAGGTTTCTAAGGAGAGTCACGGGTTGATGTAGCTGCCTTATATTCCTCCAGAGGGGTAGGTGCCAAATTTGTTTGTTTGTTTTTTTCCCTAATTCTTAAGTTTTTGTTTTGTTCAGCTTAGAGACCACAAGAAGACCCTGTCTGGATGGCCTTAGGATCACGGGTAGCCGCTAGCATTGCTTGAATACCAGTGTGACGTTCCTCTTTCTCGGTCAGCGTGAGGACAGAAAGCAGTCCAACTCCAGATACCTGGTAGGGGGATTTTGATCATACACAGAAAAAGAGTATTGTTTATCCAAGAGTGCCATATAAGTACTGCTGTGCAAAAGTGGATTCTTTTTCCTCAAAGCTACCCCTATTTACAGAAGATTATTTTAGAAGTCATAGAAACTGCAAAGAAGGCCTCATCTCAAAGGTTGTTTGATTGGATATTTAGACAAATTCTGAAGTACACTAGTAAAATAAATACAGAGGTATCTGTAAAAATTATATTACAGAAGAGAAACCTGGTTAAGTATCATCCCATCCAATTGCTTAAATTTAAACTATTTAGTTCAAGATTAGTGAAAATTAATGCCCCGAAGAATCCAATTACTTGCTGAAACAACTGTCAAATTGCCATCTGTATAACCATTAAAATATTAGGAGAGACTCCATTTGCCTCTTCATGCAGTGTACTTTATGTATAAGTCTTTTGTTAATTTTGGTATGAGATCAGCTGTGTTCGTAATGAACTGACATTTTCAGATGTCGCTGTCTGTAGGTGTAAGAATCCCAAGTTAATTCCTCCTTCAGATTTTCAGCAATGAATACACTAGATCTAGGGTTGGATTTTATTCTGTTTTTTTACCAAATATTCTCTGCAACTACAGATGTTTAATTAAAGGCTGTTAGACAATTTAAACTTCTCAGAAGAATACAAATAAAAGCTGTTAATGAAGTAAATATCTGTTTAATTTACAAACATCAGTAGCATTACTGATATCAGTCCAAATAAGACAAAGCACACTGCATTACACATGTACATCTAACTTTTTTGTAAAAAAAATAATAAAATAAAATTGAAAAACATCTGCATTTTTACAGGGTACCCTGGGTTTTACTGAAAGAAGAACACAACCCACTATCGATTACCAGTTCTACATTATAATTTAGCAGCAACATGTTAACATGGGGAACATTAGGGCAGTAAAGTAGTTTCATTATTTGGGGAAAGTCACAGTTCTTGATAGCACAGCCTTTTTTTTTTTTATAAAAAAGGTAAAGAGCTCCATGGGAATATTAATTTATAAAGATCTACCTTCTAATGTAATTTTCTACACGCCATCTTATTTTCTGTAAGTACTGTAATATAGGGAAAATTAACTTTGCTACAATTGCCACCTACTGTAAAGACATTTTCTGTCATACATTACAGGTTCTTGGAAGGTGTCCTGAATATCTGCTGTATGTGAAAACTGCAGATTGTCAGCACTTTCAGATTCAGTGACACCAAGTGGACAGATTCTAAGGAAAAGAAAAAGGGAAGGGGAGGAAAAACCAGACCGAAAACATTTACCCCAAGACGACATGCTACGTTAGTTCTATTGCAAAAAATCCTGATTTTTAAGTCCTTTTAAAAAAAATAAAAAAAAAATTACAAAAATACTGGGACAAATATAAATTAATATATATTAAAGCATTGAAAAACAGTAAAAGGGATGGCCTAAAAGGGTTAAGTACAATGTACTTTGATACAATAAATATTTCTCAATGAATCCGAATACTGTATAGAGTTGTTTAGAACTCATAGAAACAGAAATCCATATTATTACTAATTTATCCATCAATAATCTATTTTTATAATCCCCAAAAACATTTATATTACAAAAAATTAATACTGGAAGAGGGCAGATAAACACTTTTTTATGCTTCTTTTGCTAACATGCTGACATAAAAGTATACATCATCAGGAGATTCCAGGATTATAGTATATTCTCATATCTCCCGTTTCCCATCCATTAAATGGGACCCCATCTTCTCAAGATGCTTAATAATTCCAAAGGATAAAATGTATTTCATACAACTGTTACTTCTGTATAATCTGATTCTTTTCACTCATAATGCTTCCTCATCCATAGGTAAGTGATTTGTATGGCCTGTCAAGACAATAAAATATACTGATACGAAAGTGAAAAAACAAGCCTCGTGTTCTGGTCAGTATTTCATCTCTGAGCTGTTAAGTTGAAAGTCACATGTGTATAGTGTCAGTGTATCTTCAGCATGTTATAAAGAAGAATCCATGTTAAAAGCAGTTAAAGTTTCCCATCTCTGTTGCAATGTTAACAGGTCTTTTTTTTTTTTCTTCAAAGCTCCTCTTGGTTATGAGAAGTCTCAGTTCAAGCACTTGAATCTTTTTTTCAAATGAAGAAAAAGTCTTTATTCTCATAATAAAAATAAGTCTGTTCTGTATTTTACAATATATTTCAAATATTTCCACTATGAAGCTTTAATTAGTCCGACACGGTCAATAAGTATACAACATTTTCAAAAGACAAGTGTGACAGGGACACTTAGGAGGGACAATTTGTACAGCCACACTTCACCACTTTCTCAACCTCGTCCACAAATGACGACCCGTCAGTGCATTCAAAAGAGTATTTCCGTCTCTTGCTCCTCAGTGGTCCACAGCACTGCCTGCTTGAACATCCTCCTTTACATTCTAGTCTCGATACCTTCTTGGTCGTCTGGCACGCAGCATACCCTTGCTGCTTTTGGTAGTAATCTCGGATTCGTTCCCCTCGACAAGAGATTTCTGTAGAAAACAACATTTAAAATAAGAGAGACACTTTTGAGACACAGGTCAAAGAACGGCTGACATTGCTAAGGAAGATGCTGTGTTTCTAATTGCAGTTGGGATGGATATTTTAAAGTTTGACTCAGCCTGTATATCGGAAACTAGGGGTTCTACCAAACGTAATTTGATTAATGCTGAGTTTTATTTCCTATACCTCCTATTTTCAGCAAAGTTTATATTATGTATATGTAAACCATAAATACAAAGCTATTACAATGACAAGAAAATTGGAAGCTTAAATCTTTTCCTCTTTTATAAAAATACACATCTTCTGTTCCTACATTACTTGCAGCTGGTTCTGTTTACCATAGGGAAATGTTTCAGAGAGCATGCAATTTAATTTATTAGACCTGGAGTTTAATATTATTCAAACTGTTACTTAATACAAGTTACATTCCACTAACTTCATAAATTACTGAGGTATAAAAGCAGCTAAAAATGAGACATCTGTTAGAAGTTCTACAACCATACTCTTCTATTCTATTCACATCTATGTATAATACAAAATAAATGCCATCTGGGGTAAGGGAAGGAGAGGGAGAGCTTTGATAGACAAAGGAAAAAGAAAAAGGTAGGGGGAAAAGTCATCCTGTTTTCATCCGTCTCACCTGCATAATTCGCTGTGATAAATCAGTTGAAGCTGAGAGGTCAAAAGTAGAGTTTGTGATAAAACTAGGAGCAGAATCATTGGATTTGGCTTCTCAGTTGCAGAAGGCAGAGAAACAATAAATACAGAAAGATACAGCAGGTAAAAGGTAATAGTTCAATATAGTAAAAATGTGTTTCTGAATAAAGGCAAAAAAGAGAAATGTTTTCACAGCAAAACATTTGATGGAAAAAATCCTCAAAATGTAAACAAATTCATGGGAAAAGTTTGATTTTTCTCGCACTGAGATGAATTCTATTGGTAAAAAAAAAAAAAGCAACAAATGTGTGTGTTGTGGGGAAAAAAAAGTTGGTAATGCTTTTGGCTGTTCATGTTTTAATAAAAAAAAACCTCTTTTCTAAGACCAAACCAACATGATCTTAAAATTTTCTTTACCTTTATCACAGTTGTCCCCCGTGTATCCGCTGCTGCATTCGCAATATGGTTTCCCAAGTCCTGAAAGCCTGCATTTGCCATGTTTACACCTGATGGATTGGCAGGGGTTAAACAGCATTTCCTCTTCATCACAGAGGACTCCCCCATGTCCCTGCAGGCATTTACAACTGTATGAAAACGCATTGATCGGCAAGCAGGTACCATGCACACATCTACAGGGGAAACAAGCCCAAGAGAATAAAAATAAATTATTCATCAAAGTTCAGGCTAAGCAACATTAACTACAAATACTTTGGACTGTACTTGGAAGAAATTGCTTTTGTTTCTAATGGACTTTTTTCAGTGAGATGCAGTGAAGTGGGTTAGAATTGGTGTGCAGGTTTGTACAAAACAGGCTGCAGTACGGAACTCTGTCTCACCAGAAAACAGCCACTGTAGATGTGTTATGGAAGACTTTTACAGGCCACAGTTATTAAAACCAACATTTCCTGTCTACCTACATTTTCAGCATGCTTTTGAGAAGAACACAGCAACATCAAGCCCAAACGTAATCCACTACAATTAAGTAGAGAAAAAGGATACTCACCTGAAATTCTGGTTCTTGTATCATTAAAAAAAAAACCAAAAACTTGTCACTCTTGAAACATGGGGCTCCCAGCACAAAGACAGGTCAGGCACTTCCTAACTGGCCCAGCAATGGCAGTTTCAAAGCTGAACGCATGCTCCCCCATCAAATACATTAGTCTGCATTGCCAGCTGCCAGTAGTGTGGTCACGTAATGAGGCAGGTCTTCACTGCACTGAAAGCCACCAGCACTCATCTAGTACTGGTGCGGCAATTCACACTAGATGAGGTTGCACATTCTCGAGTCACACCCAAGTGAATGAACTAGCTACTCTGCTGGTTGAGCTTTGGTAAATATTTGTGGCAGGCTCAAATCTTGTTAGGCAAAAAAGGCTGTGGTTAACTCCTCTGCTCAGTTCTGATCTACAGTATGGGAACACATAGTGGTCTTACTTCTCTTGAGAGAGAGCTGTTGTTTCCCAAAAGGAGGATGTTTACTTGTTCCTAGGTGTAAGCTGAAGGCTAGGGGAATTCGTCTTCTGAAAACATCACCTATGACTTGGAATAAAATCCCTTCCCTATGTTAATTTGGTGGCACAGGACAATAACTTTCTTCCTAGAAATAACGTTATTTTCTTTAACTGTTGCCTTGATACACAAGTTTGCTATCTACATACTGTTTTGTAGGGAGACCTCAGTGAAGACTCCTCTGTAAGGGGGAATGCAATCCTGACTTTCAAGGTCACAGCCACACTCTCTAATGTTTATCTTTGTTGTATTATAAGATCCCTGAGCCCACAACCTCCTTAGTAGGTTGTGGCAGCCACCTAAATAAACATATAAATAAATTAAAAGCTTTAGATAAAGAAAAATAAATAAATCCCCTTCGATCTAAAATAAAATCCTTCATTTCAATTTGAAGATGGTGAAAAAGATAATATAAAATTGCATCTCATAGTAAAAGAAGAGTTCTGCTAAGAACAACATCTCATTTTGAAATTTTTTAGATAACACAATCTGTACTTCTGCAAGCTTTTTGCTTTGTACTCTACTCCTTCAGTACCATAAGAAATTTGGTAAAATTGAAAAGAATGCATAACACTTTTTACCTTTGACAAACTTGCATTAACTATTTTAAACTGTTTCAGTTTATAAACATCAACAAATTTCCCTCATCAGTGAAACTACATTACAATTCTCCATCTGTACCCTTAATTCCGTGCAAATGCTTTAGGCATGATGTAACTTGGAGGAAAAAAAAGAGTATGTCAAGTCATTCTCATCACAGGATATTTAAATGGAAGTTGCAACACATAACCTTCATTCACATATCCAGTTTGGGATTAAAAACTGCAAATATAAAACTTAACTAATAGCTTAAGCACCTCCAACTTCCCTATTATGCAAGAGTCTGTACTTTTGAAGCAACTATGTTCCCTAAAAAATTCCAAATTTTCCTGTGGTTGAAGCCTGTTATTCCAAGACTGTTAGATTAAGCAACTCAAAATTGAAGGCTTAAACAGTATCAGAAGAAGCAGATCCCTTTTGTTTAGTTTTCAATATGTTTAGCATTTACAAAACAACCACTTTTAGGACATCTGATGTATGAAGTTACTCAGGTGACACTGGCATCATCATGCCATATTCTACACAGGCCGTTTTAGATATCAAAACAATCTATGTCAGGATCTTTGG
The DNA here is from genome assembly GCA_013400135.1 of Rhinoptilus africanus. Lineage (NCBI taxonomy): Eukaryota > Metazoa > Chordata > Aves > Charadriiformes > Glareolidae > Rhinoptilus > Rhinoptilus africanus. The sequence continues at coordinate 189,176 of VXBO01014966.1, read as the reverse complement.
TAAAGTTCTGTTTGACTTAGAAGATGGTTAAATCTTAGCTAATGCCAACTCTCATACTTTTGCTTCCACCTGTTCTTTGAAGCCCTAAATTTCATCTTCAGACTGTACTGAAAGGAACATCAAGCTAAGTGCAAACTCTCGAGCAGTTTCATCTTACCTAGTTTTAGGTACCTATGTCAGGCACCTAAGTCAGATGTATAATTGCCATAAGCTCCCCATACAGTCACGGAGTGAAATGAGCCTATCCAGAGGGTGATTAGATCACTTGAGGTCTAATTCACTCTTCAGAAATGTGTTTATTCCTTTACTGACTATAGAGGAAACTTTGGTTGCTTTGTTCCCAAGTCAAGCACCTAGATTTAGGTTAAATATAAGCATTGAGCCGTTTCATGGTGTGCAGGGATCTCTAACAGATCCCCTACATTTTCAAAATGGAGATCACAGTGACAAGTCTGTTCCTTAGATAGAGTGAAATGTTATACTTAGACAAAAAGCATCTATTCAATAGACAAGATTTAGAGATGAATCAAGAAATACAGAAATTCCCCAGGAACTCAAGAACAAAAAAACCCCTCCTTCACTCCAAATAATTTTGGTTTGGCTTTCTCTCCTAAAAGTTACCAGCACTGCATACAGCTGAAACAAAACCAATACTTTCAAGAGCTAACAAAACACTAATGTTGTGCTCACTTAATTCTACCCTTGATACTTCCTGTATCTGATACTTGCCAAGTTTTGTAATTTACTGCAAAAAGCACTCAGTTTGGGTGCTGATGTATATAGTTACAAGAACCTATACAGAATCTAATTCTTCAAGGACACTTCAAAGAAATTCTTTGGGTTTTCTTATTATAGAACTTGATGGCTACAGTTCCATGTTATTTTTAACTCTTAAAGTATAAAATGGATATGATGGACATTGCATGTGTATTTTTTAATCTGCTGTGACTTCTTTTCTTTATCTTTTAAGTTACTGTGAAAGAGGATAGGTTAAGAAAAAGACCCATAAACAATGAAGTGCTATAATGATATGCCTCAAAAAAACCACTGCTGTGGCTTTGGGAGGAGTTCAAAACTTAATAGTATTGAAAGAGTCCACAACCAATGTAAACAATGCTAACTGCATTGTAAAGCATGCTCACTGGTGTATAAAGATTTAAAGGATTAGACTCTACATACACATTATGTGAAAAGATCACTTAAACATCATTTTATATAGGAGTTGAAAATCATCTTATTAGAAACTCTTTGCAAACTCAGGCCACTGGTCCTCAAAAGTCAAAAGTTATATAGGCCACAGCTCTGAAAAAGCAGCAGCCAAAAGATCCAAGCAGGTTGACTTTACAACCCTGCCCCCACCCCCTCCCCCCAAAAAACCAACCAAAAAAACGACGTTTGACAAACTGTAGTAAGGACAGTGGTAAGGGGAAACAGAATGACATCTTCTTGCCCATGACCAATAAATCCTGAAGAACTTTGAACTTCTGAAGTTTCTGATCATCTTGTGCTGGGAGACCATGAGCCAAAACCCTGAATCTGTCTCTACAGTAAATTTAAAAGATGAACATGCATAGATATCAATATTCTCATATACACATATCTTTCACTCTCTCTCTGCATGTATATATACATGACCCTCTCTACAAACACTCATAAAAGGCCCAACCTAAAATGTTCTAGTCAAATCAGCAACAGGAATACGCACATGTGGAATTTATTGTAAACAGAAGTTTACAATAAACATAGAAATCTATTTTACTGCTAAAACCTGGGATACTGTGAAAATATAAAAATATCGGATATATCTATTGTATCAAATTTTGAAAACATCTTACAGAATAATAATTGTATTTCCTCATTCTATACAATTATAAATATTATAAATAGATTATTTTTTTCCTTTTGTAACTTCTTCTAAATGATTTTTGTACCAAACGTCATACCAACACTCACATCAGTGTGACTCCTAGCAGAAGTAGCCCATACAGAAGTACATAAGAGCATATCCCAGGCTTTAAGCAGGACTTCATTGAGAAGCGTGCATCTGCTCCCCCAAACTGGGGACTTTTCCTCATTAAGTTTATGGAAAGAAAATACTATGATCTGGATGCTGCTTTCATTTTTACATGCCCAGGATATTTTTTTTCCTGATGAAAAAAGTGTGAACTTTTATGAAAAAAATATACATAACAGGAGACTTATATGCATATTATACTACTGTACTGTCTTGAGGAAGGACATACTTATTTCCAAGACATGGGTCATTAGTTTGTTGATCACAGAGAGGTCCAGTCCATCCTCCTTCGCACTCACAGGAAAAGCCTGACTGGCTGGTAGCATGGCATGTTCCATGCACACAAACTTTCTTATGACAAGGCTCGCAACCTGGCAGAATTCCCACTTGCAATGGCACATTTCTGAAGTCCTGGAGTTCGCTGTTGATGTACAGATTACGGATGCAACCATGGAAGCTGGTGCCATTCTGTCCCGGCGACTGGCGTAAAGCTGCTATGTTATTTTTCACAGGCATGCCTAGGAAATTAATAATAGCAAATAATCAATGTATTCTTTGATACAAGTTCCTCTACCACTTTCCCTATTTTTTAAACATATGTAAAGAAACATTTCTTCTGAATTAATTATTCTTAGGCATTCAGCCTACAACCTTAAGCAATGATCTAGTATTTGAAAATTGTCCTAGTTGTCAAGCATGCATTTAAACCAGCTCCAGACCTGTAAGTCTCTAGGTCCAACTAAAGAGACATATATAGAACTTCATACAGGAAGCTCATAACTGAAAAGGTTCAGATACGTGTCTGTTTTTTATCTACTGCTTACTTGTCCAGGATCACAGAATCACAGAATGGTCAGGGTTGGAAGGGACCTCTGGAGAACATCTAGTCCAACCCCCCTGCCAGAGTAGGGCCACCTTAGAGCAGGTTGCACAGGAACGCGTCCAGGCGGGTTTTGAATGTCTCCAGAGACGGAGACTCCACCACCTCCCTGGGCAGCCTGTTCCAGTGCGATAGGACATAGTTTCTGAATCTTCTAAAAAGAAAAGTAGCAGTTGATGCATGATTTTTTGTAAGCTGCTAAGATACTCAAATCCAGAAGAATTTAGTAGAAGCACTCCATCAAATAGGAGCTGGCATACACATTTCAAATGTGAAATTTTGCTAGTGACAATTCTTGGAAAGAAAAACTCAACAGGAGGAGGTTCCATTACTTTGAAAAATATTTTTGTTCAGCATGTCTCAAAAACAGATAAATAAAAAAGCCCCCCATAGTTTCCGCTACAGGTTTTAAAAGACAGACAATAAGAACAATAATTTAACATCAAAATACTTATGTGCACTTATTTCTAGATAGTGCAAATGCCCCTGATGTTGACAATTTTCAGAATAATTCCTCTGTTGTAGTCTGTAATGGTTACAGGTGTAGTTGGAGCAGGAGGTATGTGCTATGTAGTTATCCTGTTGTGATCAGTTACATTATTTAAGACTAATTCAGAAGGATCATTACTGACAAACATTGTCTCCGTGAAAAAAATAAGTTTCTTCTATTCCTACCTCCTGCTTTTTTTTTGCTTTTTTTTTAAACTTATTGCCAACATATTGGTTTATATTAGTTAGTCCTTAAGATATTACATTAAACTAATTAATACACAAATGCCTAAGTACCTCCTGAGACTAGTAAGTACAGGAAATCAAAATATAATGAGCATCAGAAAAGTATCTGTCTACCTGAAAATAAAGGTGCTTATTAGCAGCACAGGTTTATTCATAGGCAAAATTAACAATTTTCATTCTGGTACTTAGTAAAAGCACAACCTCAGAAAGAGGTAATGTTCTGTATAGTTGCTCCTTAACCATGTAAACGAATACCTCTAATGGTTCCATAGAGTTGCTCTGAACAGTGAAGAGCAATGCAGAAGTGCTACCCAACCTAATGAAGTAGATGTGCCTCTCATTTAGAGGTTATTGCAATTTCATTTGTGCTACGCTTCAGTGATTATAAGAATGAACAATCTTGCATCCATACTGTTGAAGAGCTTAATCTTCTTTGATCTTATCAGTTAAGTAAAATCAGTTTGGGACTATTATATTAAAGGGCTCAGACTACAAACAATCATTGGTTTCCATCTCCTCAAAACTATTTGCCATGTTCTCAAAGTCCAAGGACACGGCGGAGTCATCAAGGCCTCTTCACTCTGATGTCTCCCTTGAAAGCAACACTCATCAAATGTCTAGGCATATGGCCTGAAGCATCTAATAGAAGAATAACGGCACTGAATTTATCCATTGTAAAAATAAAAGCTGCATAAAACTAAGTACACCAATGCAATGCCAAACTAGATGTTATACCTGTGGCAGGAAATTTAGATACGATTTCTGGGAACCACATAAACATGTATCATACCAGATAGTATGAGATATATCACATGTGATTCAGAGAATTTTTTGTCTAAGCTCTCTAATATGGAAGACATTTGGAAACACAACACAAGCATATACACAAGATTTTATCCTATCCACTTTTGCTTCTCCTAGCGAGTTTCTAAGTGTTAGAAGGCCAAAGTCTGTGCAAAAGCTGCTCATATTATTTAGCAATATTTCCTAGATAATTTTTAGATAAAAGTTCTTTATCAGATAGGGAAGAACTGCCATAGAAACGATGCAGACAAATATTTCAGCTCTATTTTCTGAAAGGTAAGAAAATAGTTCCTGTCCCCCTTTAAGCTTTTGGTCACTGAACCTCACTACAGGTAAACTACCAAATTACTGCTCGACGAGGCACATGGTAAGACCCCAATTAAGTAACAGTCATACAATAACAATGTCAGAATGAGTATCTCATTTGGAAGTGGCCAAAACAGAGCAAGCACAAATGAAGAGCAGCTGATGCCCTACCTGTCTCAGAAATAGGGACTTCCATGAAACAAGGTGCCACTCTCAACTGCTAAAATATGCTCTATTTTCTGAGAGAAGAATGTGAAGCATCAGTGAAGTCTGTTACCCCTTTGAAAAGTTTTTGAGAAGAAACAGATTGCCCCTTAAGACTTCTTACAAAAGGCCGTGGGCTTTCAATATGATTTACTGAAATCTGTTATACAAAGACTGAAAAATACCTAGCGTGTGTATTCTGACTACACAAGTGAGCCATACAGTTGGAAAAAGTTTATAAAAAAAGAGTATAAATCTATTATCCCACTTTCTGTAAAAATAAAATTACATTACCCTTTCTAAACCAACCCAAACATCGTGGCCCAAGAATAACTTTGTCAAAAAAAAAAAAAGGGGAGGGGGGGGAAGCGAAAGAGAGAGACAGTGACAGAGAGAGAATGAAAGAGAGACAGAAAACCATACAAGGGCTTGCTGTCAAGTCTGAATTTCATCCTGCCAGCTGAGGTGATGCTTACCAGAAATGCCATTTTAACAGGAAGGTGATAAGAGTAAGTGTAAGCTACATGATGATATAGGTGTCAAACCAAGACTTTGGCAAAGATAAAAATACATCATAAAATCCTAGTGAGAATTCTTAACTGATGGAAATGTGTGATCAAATTCTCTAAAAATTCTAGATACAGTTGGATAAGAAAAAATTGAATGAATCTCAAAAGAATGGATAATATAAAGATATAAGAATGAAAGTTAACTCTCAAGAATTTTAAAGATCATAAATAGATAAACATAGTTAAAGAACAGAAAAGTTTAAGAGTTGTAAGAGTTGAATATCAACCTACTGCATTTTTTTTCTTTATTTTGTAATAACGTGCTTCTAATAATGTTTTTCATTCTGTTTTGGACGATGATTTTGTATGACAACAGAAATAATTGTCTGCTTGGAGCCCGAATGTGAAGAACAGAAATAGAAGGAACACAAAGCCTCTCTAAAGAATATGCACTGGGACAAAAAAGACTTCTACTGTTAGGAATCAAGCCACTAAAGGAACAGGTTATTTCCAAAAATTATTTCTGCTGATACTTCAAAATGATGATGCAGATTAATATCATTCTTCTAATGAAGACACAGATCTGCAAGATGAAGCAGCAAGGAGGAGAAGCAGACGTCACAAATCAACAAGTGTTATCACTGCACTGAATAAATATTTATAGTTGGCAGTCTAGCCTCATTTCATTAAAAGGTGCCCATAACAGACAGGAGGATCATTCTGCACTAAGCTCAGCTTTCAAGAATTAGTAAAATTGTCCTTAGCAGTCATTAAATAACAAACTGATGTTGACAACACAAGTAAGCAAGCACACAGTGTCATCTTAGAATCTCAGACCATCTCTCCTTCCAAAAAATGTGGCATAGGAAACTGTAAACAACACTGCAGAGTGATTCACGTGAAAAAATGCACATGTGCTTCCACAAGGCAATCCTCCTTTGAAGGGTCATGATATGAAGCAATTTTAAAGGCAGCTGATAGATTTGATAATTTAAATTCTTTTCTCTGTTGTTATGGGGAGTGATAACTAATGTCTTGTACTTCTTCCCATCATAAATGGAAGGAGGTAATGACAAATCTGAAAAGATTTGGAAAAAGAGCAGAAGTGTTTCAAGAGAAGAATGGGGACTTTTAAAGACAAAAGTCAACTTACCCCTCATCACTTGTAACTGAGGAACTTGTTATACTGGTTTTATAGGAGAAATAGACAATTCTTCATGTGAATCACAGCACCCTCCTGTTTTGCTTTCCCATTAGAGATAAATCTAAGCAGCTACCCTGAGCTTTTCTGTGCATTTAGAAAGAGGATAAATAGCACCTTTGAGAAAATAAACATCTTATGAATGTATTACTGGTTGCATAATTTTTTGCAAGAAGGCAAGACGCTCAAGTATAAAAACCGATTCTCAGACACAAAAAATTTCTTAAGAATTAGACAAAATGAAAAAGTCAGTAGGTATTGTTTTTACAGAAAGATCAGAAGGAGACTCCTTACATGTCTACTGTAAGAGCATAAGGTTAAACTAAGTAGCAGATGAAGACTGGTAGATCAGCAGTATTTAAAAAGTTTGCTGAATAGTTCATCACTAAGAACTTAAGACTTCCTACCAAGGACAGTAAGAAGGCACAAAGCAGTGGCTGAAGTTTCTCTTTTACATAGGTTATGCAGGCCCAACAGAAACTGATAGTTAAAAGAATGGGCTTGAATCCATAGTTCTGCAGAGCAAATTGCAGCACATGATCAAAAATGTTTCAAATAGTTTATCTCCACAATCACCTACTACCAGTTTCACTGAAACAAACAATTCTTTCTTCTCAAAACAACAAAAAAAGCCCACAACAAACCCTGTCACATACTGTAAGGCAGCCTTGCAGTTGGTTCCCTTCTTACCTGGTGTCATAACTCTATCAGCCCTAAGCAATAAGATTTCCAGGCAGAAATTATAATTCACGGCTTTATAACTTGCTCTTACTTCCTGCAGATAAGTGTGCAGTGAAATACAAATATAAAACATGATCGAAAGAGAATGCTACAGTTTATACTTTCTGAATAGCCAGTACTGCATCTTCAGGTAGCTAAACAATGTTAAACACACTTTTTCAGTATAATAAAAAGCTACATAAGAGTAGAAAATTACAGAATTTTGCAGTGGGCATCAAATCTCTGTACTGATAAAAAAGGAACAGGTGCAGTTTGCGGACACACTGTTTTTTAAAATTAAAACTCTTGAGATTAACTGCTTAAGTTTCAAATTAAGGTGTTACCTCAATGAATGTGTCTCTTACCATGTGTTTATTAACATATATTACCGGAGTAAATTAGCTATGATACTGTTAGTAAGAAGCAGTAAGATTCTCTTACCTCCTACATACAGTGGAGAATCAAAATTCAGAGTGGATTGCTTGGACAAATTGGTAATTATCTTGGGGCTTCCTCCATCAATAGATAAAGATAGAATCTGATCCATAGCCAACAGCTCCACAATGTGGAAATTGCCATCATTAATCGTTTCCACACTGCAAAATAAACATTAATATTAATTTTAAACAGTTGATGGTCTGGTTAGAACAGTTTTTGGTCTTCTTCCCCTTTAATAGTAATACAGCTTCAGAACAGAACCACTCCAGGAGTATAGTCTCCTGAGAGCTAGATTTTAAGCAAGGACATGCGTGTATGCTTAAGAAATAATACAATATAAAACCCCATCACTAGTACTCTATTAATAATACATATTGTAAATTAATAACCTTTTTTCATTCAAAGTTATTCCTGTCCTCATCAAGTAATGAACTGTGCAAATATAGATGATATTGTAAACATCAGTTGAAATATATTTACTAGGCAGGAAGTTGAACACAAAAAGAGTTTGGAGTTCTGCAACAATGACCAGAGGGCTGGAGCACTTCTTTGAATAAAGGCTGAGAGAATTGGGGGTTGTTCAGCCGGGAGAAGGCTCTGGGGAGAACTTACTGTGGCCTTTCACTACTTGAAGGGGGCTTATAAGAAAGATAGGGACAGACTTTTTAATAAGACCCGTTGTGATAAGACAAGGGGTAATGGTCTTAAACTAAACGAGGGTAGATTTAGATTAGATACCATCTATAAAATAAAAGAAGATGATGTAAGAAGAAATTCTTTACTATGAAGGTGGTGAAACACTAGGACAGGTTGCCAGAGAAGTTGTGGATGCCCCATCATTGGAAACATTCAAGGTCGTGTTGGATGAGGCTTTGAGCAACCTGGTCTAGTGGGAGATGTCCCTGCCCATGGCAGGGGGGTTGAACTAGATGATCATTAAAGTTCCCTTCCGACCTAAGCCATTCTGTGATTCTAATGTTATTTCAAGATACTATTTTTGTGCATGTCTGTGCATTCTACATGTTACATTGTATTGGGTTTACATATTTTGCAAGTCTGAAGGCCTGAGTTAACTCCAGTGATATATAAACCTACTATTTAATGGAATATGGAACTGCACCTAACCTTAGTCCTGCCAGACAAAATCACATCATTGGTCCAGACAGCTCCGCTGATGCTAGCAATAAAGTAATTTGTTATCTTTATTAGGCATGGTTATATCTGTGTGTTCAGCTTCTGGCTGGTACAGTGAATACGGTATTATTTTTATTTTTTTTTTCTTGCCTACATATACCATTTCCTTCTGCTTACTGAGAAGATATGAACCCACTAGTAGAATGCCCCAGGGGTGTCATGCAGAAAAGGCTTATTTCAAGCGTGGTGCTTGCGCTGTGTAAGGACAAGCCTACGCATGTCACCAAGTACAAGAAATGGCTGCCGACTCTCAACAGCCTCAATACCTACACAGCAAATGTTTAAGTGCAGGGTAACTGCTCCGCACTTCAACACAGTTTAAGTACATCAGAGAAGGAAGAATATTATTACTCAATGCTGGGACTGAATAGATCATTGTACTTACATTACTTCTAGCCCATTTTCCACTGGAGAATTAAAGGCTGAATGTATGGCTGCATGGAAGTTATGACAATGAGCTGTAGTCCAGAGACCAGACATTATAACCATTCCCATGAGAGCCTTTATTTGCTTCAGGGCACCATCAAATAAGTGATCTTAAGCCTTTGAAAAAAGTTATTTAAATGAACCAATTGTATGATAGCCTGAGACGGACTGAACAGTCATACAGTCAGTTAGCTCTTCTCATTAGGAAAGCAGTATACCTGAAACGGATTAGCTTCCCAAATCTCAAGGCAAAAAATCAAGTAAATTACCCTATAACATCCTTAGTGATGTTTTAATTAACCTAACTGCTTTTGTCCTGGAACAGATCAGAAGCACTCACATGGTCATTTACAGCTGTGACACATAAAATAGCTTCTTAGCTATTTATTTCGAATGATAACTGTGTGGACAGGCTCAGCTCACTATGGATAAAAGATCGGCCTGGTAGCACCCATGCTTTACATAAACTCAGCTCTATGTGAAAGTGCAAACACAACAGAGCAGACACTGGCAGAATAAACACTTTTTGGGACAACACCGGGCAAGAGCAGGACTGCCAGGATCCATGGGGGGAAGGAAAAGGTCAGGGTTCATCATTCCTAAAGAGTAAGGTCTATTCAAGGGATTAAGAGGTTTATTTGCTGTGATCAAGCAACACAAAAAGTGCCAGGATTAATTTATTTAATACATTTCAATGAATCTGGGAAAAGTTGTGCTAAGAAATCGAAATGCATACGACTTATTGACTTAAGTAAGCAAGAAACTCTAATATGTTCTTGTTCTGAGGAAACTTATGTTAGTTTACAACTTATTAACCTTTCACACAATAGTATTTAAAAGGATGACAGCAACACAGAACATGCATTTTTATAGCAAGAGGTCATTCCAGGGATGTATAAAACAATGTGTAAAGGGAGCATGTCTCTGTTAAGAGTGATTATTAAAAGCTTCTAGCTTAAGCTGTTTTACTGGTAAAAATTTACTGCAGAAAGAGGAGCCCTCCTAGGTAAGGGTGGTTTAAATTAAAGGAGAAATAAACACACGGCATATCTGTGCAATATTTCCTGCCAATGCACTTATATTATTTCTAGCCCATTTCCCATTGGAGAAATGAGAGCTGAATTTATAGATCCTAATGAAAAGCTGTAAGAAAAACTGATTTCAAGCTTCTGGAGCTCTCTGGAAGAATAATGATTTGGGAAGAAATATTCCCATATTTCCAATAAATATATGATGAAAACTAGTTTACAGAATGAAAAGGGTTTTGGTGGTTGTTATTTTTGTGGCTTTTTTTTTTTTTTGGTATAAAACATTTAAGATTTAAAAATGGATGTCCCAGACAGAACAAAACCCAAGTGGATCAACTTTTCCCAAATAACCATCTCCAATGAGTTAATTTTCTTTATCGGTCTTGGCACTGCCATCATCTCATCTTGTTACTCAGATTGACTGATGATGCTTGTGGGATGATGACTCTTTCTGCAGTCAATTCCCATTGGTAAAGCAATTCTTGTTCACTCTACACAGCTAGACTGCTGTTATTGTTGATTCTCCATATTTATCATGATTAAATCATCTGTTTGTAACTTTGTTTTGTTGCTACTGCAAGCACCTCTGTAGGCTTTACAGCTCCCATTTGACTCTTTTTCAACACACCATTTCTTGACTGCCATTTATATTCTAAAAATTCTATTTCAATCTCTCTGTTGGCTGGTTGTTTTATTTATTTTTTTATTATTTTATTTTGGCCTCTATTTCAGGCATCTCATCATTGTTCAGTGGAGTACAACTTATTCTTTTTCCTATACTACCCATGAATCTTCACTTATGTAATGAAATCTGTAAATCTCTTGATAAAACTCTCAGTTTTTTAATTTCCTTTCTGTCCTTCTCACTGTAAACAACTTCCCACCTTAGTTTGCAAAACTATATACCCTGTTACCAAATCATTCTTAAATCTCATTTTCCTTAAACATTATGAGTTAAAATGCTCTTTTGTCTTCTTCATATCTTTCTGATAAAACGTAATACATTAACTTGTTTGCATTCATAATTCATGACCTATTTGTACTGGATCTGTCTGGGACGGAGTCTTCATAATAGCTGATATGGTGCTGTGGTTTAGATTTGTGACCAAAACAATGCTGATAATGCACTAATGTTTTAGCTATTGCCAAATAATGTTTGTACAGTGTCAAGACCTTCTCTGTTTCTTACTCTGGCCCCTTAGTGAATAGATTAGGGGTGTGCATGAGGTTACGAGGGGACACAACTAGGCAGATGACCTGAACTAACCAGACAGATATTCCATACCATATAATAAAATGCTTAGGAGTAAAATAGAGGCCAGGGCGGGGGGGTGGGTGGGGAGGAGTTAGGTAGGTTAGCTATCTTCTGCTAAGCATCGATCTACCCATGGCAGATGGCGAGTGATTGCAATTGCAGCACTTGTATTGTTTTCTTTCTTTCTTTCTCCGATTATCCGTTGGTTATTAAACTATTTTTATCTCAACCCATGATTTTTCTGACTTTCACTCTTCCTTTTCTCTTCTCCTGTCCCACT
>VXBO01014966.1:145401-157726 GCA_013400135.1 Rhinoptilus africanus | reverse complement strand
AAACTTAGATTTGTTAACTATCTTTGCAGAATTAATCTCTGATAAGCCATTGTAAAGGAGCTGGCATGGAAGGAAGCCATGTGATTATAAGGATTCATTAGGGTGTGTTAAACAACGAGGTGATGACATTTTTTTTTTAATTTTTTTTTTTTAAATCTGCAGTTTCTGGTATCCTTCTATGTCACAGCTTGCAAGCAAATCCAAAGGGATGAACACAGTAATCTGTGATAAAACTGCCAAAGCCACAATCTGTATGGATCATTGACTATTCTTGTCTGTATTACCTTATTTTGAAAGAGAAATCTATAACTGATCAAAGTTTCTGTTAGACCAGCAAATAGCAGAGGTAGAAAAGTTGAAACAAATACCACAGAATCTAGAAAGCCCTGCTGTGTACTCAAGACTATTGCTGATTATAGCTAGAGTACATTAAGAGATTCTGTGAAAAAAATAAGGTGCAAGAGGCATGTACTTTAAAAAAAAATAAAATTGTAACATTGTGCTGTAGCCTGGAAGTCTGTGCTTCCTTGCCTCAACTGTTTATTCTGAATAGCATATCCTTTTTTCTACTTCTCATACAAAAAAATGCTGATTATTTGGTATGAATTAAAAAACATTCAGTAACTATGGTCATTTTCCCAAACAGATTAGCAATCTAAATTTCACTTCCAAAACAGAGCCAGAAAATGGGAACCTAAATCTCAACAAGATAGTAAACAACACTGTATCTGATTTTGTGCTGTAAATGTTTTTTTCAAGCTATTATATATGCAGTATCCGATAAAAAATTGAAATGTTCCAGATATTTTTACTGAAGTCTAATGGAAAGGCAGTTCTGGAACCTATCTTCCTATGCACTACAGCATTCCTTTCCTCTTTCTGCTTGCATGTGTTAAAAGACTTGTATATGAAGAAGGAATGTTTGGTTTGTGATACGTAGACATATATATATTCTTGAATAAGCCCTAACTGGAAAAAAAAAATCCTTAAAATAAAAGAAAAAATATTCAGTATTCTTTTCTAAACAGTGAAAACCTAACTGTATCTTCTTGACATAGACAAGAGGTATCTACTATTTTTGAAGAAAAACATGACACAAACCCTCCAAAAAACAACTTCCAGAGAAACCTGTTGCAAGGGTTTGAGCTCTGACATTTTTTGAGTCCTATTCTCTCTTGCGTATGGCCTCAAAATCAGTATCTACACTGACTCGCTTATATTAAAGCTGCTAACGAAATCACTAATTTTAGTACAACACAGTGGAAATGATCATTTCATTTAGATAATTTTCAGACCTTAAACCCAGGCTTTTAAAGGAACAAAACCGTTCATACAATATGTTAAATAATATATCATTAAGAGTCATCAAACAGTTCATCAAAGGGGAAAACAAACAGTAAACATGCGTGTCTTAGGAAAGAAGTCTGCTTGAGGTACACAAAAGGAAGGTCAGAAGGTCTGTTCTTAATCAGATGATCCATTCCAGATCTACTTATAACCTTACCTGGTATCAGATAACCACAAGGCCCTGGAATCTCTAGAAGCAGGGCATGGATGGTAAAGGGGTAAAAGTAAAAGATTGAGAATCTGTTAGAGGCCACATAAAAAAAAAAGAAAAAAACACCCATAAATGTAGAAAAACAACTGAAAGAAGAAAATACTAAGGAATGATGCCTGGAATAAAAAAAATCATAAAATTAGAGTAAGGTACAGTGATTTTATGGAGCTTTACAACTGAGAGGAGACTTAATTTTAAAATGCTCTCTTTCACTGGGAACTATTCATTATGTAAGTGAAATTCAAGCATCCATTTCACTTTCAGTCGAATCCAGAGATACTGATAAGAGGGAATAACCCACTACTCTTTTCCTGTAAATATATACACAATAGCAGACCATCAACAGATATTCCGAAAACAGTCCTCTCACTCGTAGCCTGAAATTTTGGTTCCAATAGGAATATAGCATCTTCCTAATTTCTATTCAGCAGTTCATTTTTAAGCAAAAGATAAAATGACTTATCTCTGAGTAACACACACATAATGTCTTACAGGGCCATCATGTCATTGAAAAGCTGCTGATTTGCAATCTGTAATTATGAGCATCTTCATAGGACAGTGGCAGGAAAATTATTTTCTCTCAAAGGTATCCATAATACCAGATCTCCACTCTTGGAAGTGAAACAAATATAGTTCTTACCCTGCATAATAATATAAAGGATATTTTCTGATGGGCAAGAGGGACTAAGATGTGTTTTCTGGATTGTCTGACAGTAACGTAACAATGATTGTAGGCAGGGGTGATACAGTTTTTAAAACTGACAGAGCTGGAAATAGCCAAACAGGTCCTATACATCCATGCAAGTATTCTTTCACTTACATCCCTACAACAGTGTGTACTAAGAGCATATCTGCAATAATGTTCAGTGGATGCTTGTAGAGAAAACCATCAGCCTGGACAGCAAATGTCCTATCTAAAATCAGACTAAGGCACTTTGGAACAGATGAGTGTCACGTGCAATGAACGCTGGTGTGACCTCAGAGATGTACTGTTGAAAAACTGCAAGAAGGTTTTGAAGCGAGAGACAATTCACTGGCGCCACAAACAACAAAATGGGTTCCAGTGATTTTTGCTTACAAAACATTTTTTTGACAGAAAGCCTAAGAAGACCAAATAGGATGAACATGCAGTAAAGAACAACCTTGGATGAGACAAATTCTGACAAAGTCCCATTGTGTTTTTAAGGGAGAAATTACAAAGTGATTAAGCTCACCTTTGAAGATACATTAAGAGATGAGTAAGTCAAAATAGCCTGAAGATTACCTAGACTGTGAGAATATATTACTTCTACAAGACTTAAGATCATATTTATCTGATGCCTCAGAGACGACTATAAGCTTAGTAACAGCTTACAAGCATAAGCACATGTAAATTTTGAGGTTTTTTCTTTTTTTTTAATTGGGGATTTCAGTGTTTCTAAATCAGGACCATAAAAAATGAAGCTACAGCAGAAGTTTTCTGTGTTTTCAACATATTTAAGAAAGCAGAAAGGGATGTAATAGAGGAAGATTAAACAGTAAAACAAGCCAAGTTCTCTCTCCATGTGAGTAAAAAAGGTACTTTTTTAATTCTCAAAAAATAGTAAAGGCTAGAAAAAGAACCTAGGAATTAACAGACAATAATATTAGTTGTGATATAAATGCCAGCAACATTGGTATCAACATAGACATAAAGACACTTGGTCCAAACCCTGGGAAACCTCCCCATTTAACAACATTTTAATTTTTTTAATGCTTTCTTCTGGAATATCAGAGGAAGCATTCTGAACATATTGGTGCAATTAATTGCAGACTGCAAGGATTATGGATGTATTTACAGCTTTTACTGTAAACAATCTGAAGGAAAAGGACTAAGGGAAGTGTGGATGTTTAAACTGTAGTTCATGACTGAGACAGTACTGAGTACTTATATACATCCATGTACTGAGGAATACTGTACTGCAAGTCCAAAGACTTTGTTCTCCATCTATCTGAAAAGCAATAGGTATTGAAGTCTTTAAAATAAATAGAGGTCCTGAATGGAACCAATGGCTACATCCCTAAGTATGAGGAGGAATGATGACAGGGCTGGTGAAGATGCTATAATAAATGTATTTAGAGCACACAGGACTCCTATTTCACAGCTCAAATATCTCTAAAAAATCAAAATTGAACTTCAAAGAGAAAAAAACAACAACAATACCTTGGCAAGTAAATTTTTTAGAAGGAGTTGTGAGAAGAAGTTTATCTGCCATTTCTCCAGGACCAGCACAACGTGCAATACCAGGTTCTTTGTATTCTGATTTTACCCAGTCAGATAGCCACTGCATGTTACAATCACAGTAAAGAGGATTTGCTCCAATAGCCCTGTGGAAGACAGACAAACAAAAAGGGAATAAAGTTTTAAATGGTTGCTTTTAAAACAGGAAGTCAGAAAACTGGTTGGCAAAAAGACCTTCAAACCACAAACCTGCCCTCCCTCCACCAAATTGACTGTAAGAGCATAAAGTGTCTGTATTTGGGTTCTAAATGAAGAAGTGATGGTTTTAGCAGTAAACTTGGTCCAGAAAGCTAGCTATTCTTAGCTGCATTATGTGTGAACTTTGCAGAGCTAAGACTAACTAGCTCTGTTTCACCCTTGGCATGTAATGGCCAAGATCAGCTGCATCAGCAGAATGAAACTGATACTGGGAAATTAAGTTAGCAAGAATAAAGTATTTCTTCCGAAGCAGCCAAGGCATCCCCACAGAGTTCCACCCTGATATTTTTCCTTTTCAGTTTATGGCTCCCAGGCTGGTACAAACCATCTGTTTCTAAGCTTCCAAATTTGATTTAATTATTTCCTCTTTGGAGCTCTCCCACTGAACTCCTATGTGCAGAATTCTGTAAGAGGTCTCTGCTGCATAAGTAAACAAAACTACATTATTGTAGCTTTGTGATAGTTACATAAGAATTGCCTCGTTAAGAAAGCAATCCATTTCTTTAAATAAATCTCTTTTTTTTAAATTAAAAACAATTTAGCTAGAGATTTTCAGAATTAATTTCTGGAAAGGCTTGTTAAGTGTCAATTTTCTCTGCTAGAAACTATAAATACTCTTAAAAGTCTGAGAACAATGATATGTTGTGTGGTTAATTTGGAGGACAGAAGCATTCTCCTGTTCTTTAAAGATGTATTCATATTCCTTTTAAGAAATACAATAATCATAGCACTTTCAACAGATAATCTTGACACATGCATGCACTGTCAAGTGACAATATTAGAACCTCCTTATTCTCCAGATGCTTCAGTACTTTTTTTCAGATTGGTCCACAACTTTGGATAAAGGCGTCTTCTAGAGATACAGGAAAATCTTTGACAAGGAATAGTGGTAGAAACTACCACTGCTGAAATACTCCTTTCTGCCCCATTGAGCAGGAATCCCTCTCTTAATTATTACTACATAATTCCAGCTGAACACAAGAAAATATATATCTAGTTGTTTAGTCAGGCTTAAGTCAGAGTAGTAACAAAAATCAGACCTAGCAATAGGGAACTTCCCATGCAAGGAGAAACACCTACAATTTGTCCACTCCATATTTGCAAGACTGAATGTCAGCCTGATAGGAGATAACACAATCACTCTGCGAAAATCAGAATGTTAGCAAGGATACCTGGTGGCCATTAAGAAACAAATAACAGCAACAACAATCACATCTATGTAAGTTTTACTGATCTTTCATGCAGATAGCCTAGTTTAATAGTGGCATTTAAATGGATTATCAATGTCTTAAAGCTTAATCAGTATCATTTCTGAGAAATGGCAAATTAAATGTAAACATCCAATACTGACCTAGAAACAGATAAGTTTTTAACAACTGCAGCTGTTCAGAAACATAAAAACCAGATACACTTAAAGGCACTAGTTAACTTAGTCCTTAATTGCACGCAAAGATTTAATAATTATCTATAAACATAATGAGGTTTATAGATAGGTAACTTGTTATAATCTAGGTTCTCACTGAAAATCAAAATCAGGAAAAGTATTGCCTCAAATTATGTTCTGAAATCAGATGCCATGTATTTAATGTCAACTTAACAGACATTGACACAGAATCACAGAATAACTTAACATGCTCAGGAGGGTCAGCTAGTCTCACCTCCTGCACAAAGCAGGGCCCACTTCAAAGTCAGAGCGGGATTGCTCAGGGCTGCGTCCAGCTGAGCTCTGAAAATCTCCAGGGACGGAGATTCTTCTGCGTCTTTGTGCAACCTGTTCCAAAGCTGAACCACCCTCACAGTGAAGAGTTTTCCATTATGTTCAAACTTTCCTTGCTGCAGCTTGTGATTCTTGACTCTTATTCTTCACTGTGCACTTCTAAGAAAAATCTGTCTCTATCATTGCTCTAATCCCCTTAGAGGCTTAAAGACTATTAGGTCCCTCCTTGGCATCTCCTCCTCCAGGCTAAATAGCCTTTAGCCTCTTCTCACAGCTCACAGGATCCAGCTACTTCCCCACCTTGCTTGCCCCTATCCTGGATTTGCTCTGCTTCATGAATATCTGCTTTGTACTAGAGAAACTGACCACATATTCCAGATGTGGCCTTAGGAGGGCCAAGCAGAAGGGAGTGACCACTGTCCTCAGTCACCTGGCTGCTCGCTTTCTAATTCAGCCCAGAGAATCTTTATCCTTCATTGCCATAAGGGCACATGGCAGACATGTACAATTTGCTGCCCAACAAGAAGCCGAGGAATTTTCTCCTGAGGTGCCAGCTCTATGGCCAGTCTGCAGCCTGGACTGATGCATGAGCTTGTTCAAAAGCCGGCCTTTGCATTTTGTTGTTCAACTAAATGAAATTTGCTAAACATGACACAAAAAGTACATCTAAATACTTACAGGTGTGATAAAGCTGAAAGATCATTAAAAGCTCCTTCAGGAACAACAGAAATATCATTGCCATGTAAAGACCTTAAAAAGAAAATAAGCAGAATAATATATATATATATAAAAGCAGCAGGTTAACTTTGCAAATTTTATCTTCTGTTAACAGTTTTCAGCTTTTCACATTTTTTTTCTTCCAGCTTCTCAGTGTTTTCAGATGTTGTGATTTTTTTTTTTAAGCTCTAACTGGCAGCCTACTCATCATTTGATTTTTTTCATCCTGATTTTTCCTAAGAAATATTAATACTACTATTATTTTAAACTGAAAGAATAAAGGTTGATAAAAGTAGGTACACTTCTGCAAAGTACTGGCTGGATTTAGGGGTAGCAGAAGAGTTATTATTTTTGATTTTTTCAGCAATTCCTTGAAATTCCCATTAATTATGTTCATACATTTTTTTTAGGCTTTCATAGATTCATGGAAAATACAAGCATTGACTGTTCGCTAATATAAGTATTAAGGTTGTTACCCTAATTTGATAGTAAAGTTAAATAACTAAAGACCTTATTAAACATCAATACTGGGACTAATGTTATCTCTCTTGAAGCAAACCTGCACAAAAAAATATCTCCTTTTTCTATAAGTGCATTCAGTTACATTTATATCTATCATATATACAATTATAGTTCTTGAAATTGTCCATATTTAAATAAAATAATTATGTGAGCAGATTTAAATAATGCCATGCTTGAGACTCTTAATCCAACTAAGCTATTGAATGGTTATAAACTACTCAAATGCAGGCAAAAATTACATGTTCTGCTGGGGACTTTTGAGAATGAATTTTTGCATTTTTTTTTTCTTAATGGCAAACAGAAGCTGTAAACCAGACTGACTGTTCTTCATTTTCCTTTGACCCTTTTTGTGCTCTTTCAACCATGTTTTTCCTAGTGGTAAAATGGAAAGTTTTCTTGGAACCAAAAAGTAATATTATTGATTTTCAGTAGTTAACCATGATGTAATCCTTTTGGAAATACTCCCATATTAAAAGAAACAAGAAAGAAAGACATTTATTGTTGGAATAAAAATATTCAAAATTCAACTGCAAAATCCCCTCATATATACTTAGGAATTTATGCATATGGCATTTTTGTTAGACTTTAATACTTGTTACAAGGAAGAACATAAAACAAAAAAGAAATACAGCCAAGATTAAAAAGCAGAAAAGTAAAAAGTATATGTCTGTATATACAATGTTGTCCAGGGTCACATAACTTCTTGTGCAGCATTTTGAGAATATAATTCACCAGGATGAAGGCACTTAGATTTTTAAGGCTACGTAATTATAACTTCTTAAATACCTGATAGGTTTGAAAATCTAGTCATTTCCTACATATTTGCTATCCACTGTACACAAATTAAAACTCTGGAAAATAGCAATGGTTAAAAATATAATACTTACAACAGCCTAAGTGATTTCAACCCATCAAAAGTCCGTGCAGGGATACACCTCAAACGGTTGTAACTAAGAATTCTGAAAATATATAAAACACTGTCAGCAAGTATATCAGCCATTCAGTAAACAAAATGCAGAGCATGACCACAACGAGCTTTTGCACACATAGCTAGTTAGGAAACAAGTTATTTTACAGCCTCCACAACAAGCAAGCTTTAAACAAACTAAATGTCCTTTCTTTCCAAGAAAAAAAAAATAAATGTAATGCTTCCAAAGAGTCACTGTTACATGTTTAAACTTACAAGGTGAGCAGCTGAGTCATGTTGCTGAAGCTCTGATTAGAAAGAGTGCTGATTCTGTTGTTACTTAAATCTCTATAAAAAATAAATTCAGAAATTCAGACCTTAAAATGACTGCCCCAGTTCTGAAACACTGTAAGTTAAACTGACAGACACATTATTTTTATTAGTAGCAGTAGTATCATCATTGGTATCAATATATAAAGCAGCAGATATTTTTATTTTCACATGCCATATACAAGCCCAGCAAGCGTTAGGCTTGATCAATGAAAAGCATTTTCATTTCAACACGGATTTCAAAGCAGTGCAATGCATTCTTATACACAGCAATGTCCATCATGCTCCTGAGTTAATAATGCAATCCTACAGGAACCCAAGTAGAGAAATGAAAGTGATGTTTCAAAGTGGAAATCATTCTAGTCATGTCTCTAATGACACCTGAGTAAATATCATCTAATACTCTACTTAACATTTATATGCTGATGACATCAAAGCCCACAGCTATTATTATAAAGAACACTATCTAAGATTTATACAAAAAACCTTAACATCTTTCTTGTTCAGTATTCTAACGAATAAGATCCTAAGCATAAAGATGTTGTGATCTGGAGTGGTACGCTGCTAGCTTCAAAGATGGTAGCTTCAAAGAAGCTTTGAAGAAGCTGTGTTAAATATGAATACTGCTTGTTCTTTATTCTCGTATTGTAATTTAGTTTTCATTTTATGTTGATTTCACTATTGTTTACTGTATTTTGTGGTGAAATACAGTATTCGTTTCCGAGGGGACCTTGATATTTTAACTGAAGAATACTGTTGAATAGCTATGCCATATACATATTTCTCTGCTTGAAATTTCATTAAAGCATGTAAGACAACTGACTCATAATAATAAACATATATATATATGTTTATGCAAGTATAACAGAGCAATCTATTCCAAAGGGACAGAAAAAGTTAGAAATAAACAATTTTCCTTGTTAATCTGGAACTGGGGAGACTTGTATATAATCCCTTGTTTGGCCACAGAAGAACTACACATAGTGTTTTGGTTTTCCAAACACAGCTGAGGAACATTCTCAACTTCAAAACAGCAGTATGAGGATACATTCAGATGAGATTACAATAATGTGCCCCACGGGTCTGATAAATAGAGACTGTTAATACTCATCTTATTTGCATTTTATTTACTGTTCATCTATAATTTATTGTATTATATTTGTCTGCTAAATTGATTGTGTGTATTTTCTGATTAGGAGGTAAAGTTATACAATTTCTGGCTGTGTTTGTCAAAAACAGACCGTGAGTACCTAATCTCTGTGATGGAAGCCTTGTCACTATGCCCCTAATTAACCTAATCTCTAGAGATATATCTAGTCTCTACCAATACTGTTACTGCACACAGTCCAATCTATACACTTGCTTCTTGTACTGAGGTTCCAAGTTTGTATTTTCTGTGTGCTGCAAGTTAGATCTTGTATAATTTCCCTGAACAATCCACAAATATTTCCTATAAGAATTTTCCTGATATTACTTACAAAATACAAGAAGTTTCGGAAAGACATTTTTTCTAAGTTTGTGACCATGACCGCTTTTGCATGAGGTAAATAAAAGGAAACCAAGTTCTTGTTTTTGAATGCCAAACCATTTTCAATTTTTGCAGGAAAGCGCTAAATTTAAGGGGTTTTGTTACTCCCCTCCACTTTTTATTCTGATTATAATGAAACCACAAACTGCTTTCAGAATGTTACACAGTTCAACCTCAGCTGGTACAAATTTTTATATTCATAACAAAGGCCATGGAATTACAGCCATATACATCAACATGTTCCTGTTTCTCTCACTGTACTCTTACAAGGTTCAGAAATCATATGCAAATCATTCATGAAGTAGAGGCAATAAATTTTAAGAACAGCTAGTGATTTGCCTCAAATCACAGAGTCAGCAACAGAGTTGTGAGTAAGGTGTTCTAAAGAAGCTCTCTTCTTGAGTCATTAGACCATATATTGTGGAGAAACAGAAGGGGTTACACTCAAGTGTTACAACACCATGTGCTGTTCCTTTGTGAAGCATACCACGGAGTAAAGCATATCACAGAACGTTTCTTTGTAAATGAAATAATTCTAGTGCCTTTGTAGAGCTGCGTAACAAAATGCTGTATTACCCTAACACCTTACCCTAATTACCCCAACTTTGTAGGATCATACATCTCTTTTCAGGTTAACTATAATTTTTGCTTATTTACTTTGTGATGTAATCACTGTAAGGAAATCCAACTGAGTATATTATATGTAGGATGTGATAAGCAGAATAAAACATCCTCCATTATAAAAAGTGGTTGGGTATCCTATTTGCTAAAAAAATATGATACATTTTATGGTTTTTTTCTCTTATAACTAAAACCAGGTATAATGGACTTAGGTATTTTGTTTTGTGGGGTTTTTTTTCATTTCAGTAGAGAACGTTGCTCTAAAACTACTTACATGAGTGTTAAATGCTTGTAGTTGGAAAGCTCTTTTGGAACAAGGGTAAACTGATTTCCATCCAAATAACTATAACAGAAAAATAAAACATAGAGCATTATGTTTGTCATTAAAACAGTACCATCTTCATTCACTAATCTTAGAATGCAATGGTAAAGGTAGTAACAAATGAATACATAATATTTCCATTTATAAGAAACCTTGCATACAAATCCTGGTTTTTAGAGACACAATTGAGGACCTGTAGCCTCCTAAGATCCAAATGCTATTGTATCAGATATTCTGAATATTATGAAGTAACAGTAATAACAATCAAGACTTACATAGTACTTTCTACTATTTCGTAAAGACTGCAAAATAACGTCTTTATCATCTCTGCTTACACACACCTACAGGTGAAAAGTAAATCTGAATTCTGCAAGTAACATTAACTGTGGATTTTGAGCTACTGTAAATAGAAACAGACCCTGACATTGCAGAGGTAGTCCTTTACAGTAGAAACAGCTCCAGGTTTCTGGAGGTCCAAGCTCTAACAGCAAATTCATTTGTCATGCCTGCAGTTCAGGTCACCTTCCCTAATTTCTCCCTGTTTATTTCAAGATATATCAGGCATGACATACTACAAGCCAGTTTCTATGGAGTATGTTAGGGACTAAAGACAGTAATCAATTACCCTTCACGAGAAAAGTTAGATTTTTTTTTCCCCCCTCTTTGTATTATATTCCTCCTGTATTATATTGCTTGCTCATAATTCTCAATAACAGACTTGTTCATCCTTAGAGTTAACACATACAGAGCCATCAACCTGTATCAGTTACAGGCGAAGGAAGGTAACAAGCCTTGCCTAAAAAGTTTCCAGTGTCCATCCAGTCATTACAAAGTGCAAGTGGACTGGCTCTTCATGTAACATGGGCAAGTAGTTTAGAGATGGTAAGAAGTGCTGAATATACCTGATTCTCTGAAATAGAGCAGAGACTGGCAGGAATATTAAAGGTCTTTGGTTTCTCAACAGAAGCAAATGACTTGCTTGCTGGTGGTATTACTTATGTCTCCTGGAACCCAAGTAAAAACTACACCCTCATTTTCCCTATGCAAAGATACTTTAGCCATCCAAATACTTGGAACGCACTTGAGTTGAGAGCAGCTAGACTTAGATTAATTTTGAGCTTAATGTCTTTGAGTACGCTGCAGCATCTTTGGAAACTCTTGTCATGACTAAATGGATGGGCTGAAACAGGTGGTGCAGGAACCGACAAGGAGAGGAGCACTCCTGGACCTAGTATTAACAAACACAGAGGGACTAGTGGAGGACATTAGGGTTGGGGGCACCCTAGGCTGTAGTGATCATGAAAAGATAGAGTTCAGGATCACGGGGGCTGCACACAAAACAACAAGTAAAATCACAACCCTAGACTTCAGGAGGGCTAACTTTGATCTCTTCAGGAAGCTACTTGGGGAGATCTCGTGGGATAGGGCTCTGGAAGGCAAAGGGGCTCACGAGAGCTGGCTGGTGTTCAAAGACCACTTCCTCCAAGCTCAAGATCGGTGCATCCCTATGAGCAAGAAATCAGCCAAGGGACGCAGGAGGCCTGCCTGGCTAAGCAGGGAGCTTCTCAACAAGCTCAAATGGAAAAAGGAAGTTTATACTAAGTGGAAGAATGGCCTAATCCCTTGGGAGGACTATAAGAATGCC
>VXBO01014966.1:128632-144535 GCA_013400135.1 Rhinoptilus africanus | reverse complement strand
GCTACAAAGATGATTAGGGGACTGGAACACCTCTCCTATGAAGAAAGACTGAGGGAATTGGCTCTCTTTAGTCTGGAAAAGAGATGTCTGAGGGGGGACCTTATCAACACTTATAAATATTTAAAGGATGGGTGTCAGGAGGATGGGGCCAGGCTCTTTTCAGTGGTGCCCAGTGATAGGACAAGAGGTAACGGGCACAAACTTGAGTATAGGAAGTTCCACCTAAACATGAGGAGGAACTTCTTTCCCTTGAGGGTGGCAGAGCACTGGCACAGGCTGCCCAGGTAGGTGGTGGAGTCGCCATCTCTGGAGACATTCAAAACCCGCCTGGATGGGTTCCTGTGTAACCTGCTCTAAGGTGGCCCTGCTTTGGCAGGGGGGTTGGACTAGATGTTCTCCAGAGGTCCCTTTCAACCCTATGATTCTGTGATTCTGTGAAACACAGTTAAGTTTAATGAAATAACTATCTATATCTAATCAAAAAGCTTTTTCTTTCTTCCCTTGGACCATGCCTTCCTTAGGGCTGCTTGCCAAATCCAAAATATATGTCTCAAGAAGTTTTATGCTTATGGTATGTTAATGGCATTACATAAATGCTGGTGAATGGAGCACCGGCTCATGTTACTTAATTATTAAAAAAGAAACCAACAACACTTAAACTTTTGGAAGGAGTAAGTGTTCTGAGAAAATTCTTTTATCAAAAGATAAATTAGGATGTTTTGCTTTAGCTTCATTAGAATTGAAGGACTACAAGTATCCACTTGGCTGATAAAAATTCCTCCTTGTTCAAATGAAGCAACTATTAAGATATTTTATAAAACATATGAAGAGTACATCTTGGAAGGGTCATGAATGCTAATGAACATGAAGAATCAATCAGTATGCAACTGCTACCAGGAACCACCTCCATTATCCTTTTGAAAAATATGCTAAATTGCATGCTTAGACACTAATTAAAGCATACAAAATTGTACACAAATGAGTTTTCAGTCACAGTCAGGATTCCACTTGCAATTCCAAAAGTATTCTCTCTTTAGCTGCTTAATTTTACATTGAATTGATGCCTTTAAATTGTCAAATTGTATTTATTAGGCCAGATTATATTTAATTAAGTCATCTTCTATTCAAGAAGAAAAACCAACACCAAAACCTAATGAAGTAAGTTCTAGGTTTTTATAGTTGTATGCTAATTTGAGTTCTTAATAATTTCTCTTCAGTAATGACAAAAGCCTTTTGGATGCTATTAAGCAGCAAACTAGTGGTGGACATTTCAGACTATTCTATATAATACCAAATGGTACAACAATAAAACTGTTCTAGTGACTTAAGATACACAGTTATGATGTCTTCTGAAAAAGCACTACATTTATTAGTCATTATGAAGCATTAGTAATTTAATATTAAATACTGGACATATGTAACACAAGCCCAACTTTTTTTCTTGTTAATAATTTCTCTCTCTCTTTCAATCTTCTGACCTATCTGATCAAGATTCAAAACAGATTAATAGCACAATTTTTAGGTTTATATTTTCCCCTTCATAATAAATAAAAATTGACTTATCTACTATTATGAGTAGCTTATGCAGTTATTATCTTCAAACAATATGTGAGGTAGCAAGCTCTTTTTTATATCAATGTTACTGTCTGTCTGCATATTCAAATTATATCTTTTCATAAAATGCAATCTTAACCATTTTTCTAATATAAAAATGCATCAATGTATTAATAAAATATCCCATATTGTGTAAGACACACTATGAAAAGTAAGACTTTCTATTAAAATCAGTCTTTTTGAAATATCACAAAACCGTGCTCGTTATGAAAATATGCAAGCACATTAACAGATTATTTGCTTTTTCATGTAACTGAATTTATTAATTCCTTCCTAAACCACAACCACCAATTAATCAGATTCACTGTTGCCCATAATTTAACCCATTGTTACAGGACATACATGTTCAGTTCTATGATGGTTCAGTGTTGGGGATATAAATTCTGAGAGCAATTACAATTTTATATACATATATTTTTAAAGCTTTTCAGTAACACATAGTTCTTAGAGTGTTTTGGGACTTACAGAGCATTGCTAATTCAAACTTAATCTCAAAAGTTCTCAAGATATTGTGCA
The DNA here is from genome assembly GCA_013400135.1 of Rhinoptilus africanus. Lineage (NCBI taxonomy): Eukaryota > Metazoa > Chordata > Aves > Charadriiformes > Glareolidae > Rhinoptilus > Rhinoptilus africanus. Next base: position 142,405 of record VXBO01014966.1, on the reverse strand, counting down.
AGTCTATAAAGCAGTATATTTATTTCAACTGATCTCCTGAATCCAATTCTTCATTTTCTTCTCCCTTCATTCTTGAACCTGACATTATAAACCTGACATTGATTTTCACAAAAGGGGAAAAAAGCATGCCACTTACAGTTCAGTTACATCTTTTGGGATGCCTTTAGGCAAAGCTTTTAGGCCCTTGTTGCTGCAGCGAACTACCGTGTCTAGACAAGTACATTCTGCAGGACAGCGGGACAGTGGAGAGCAACTATTGTCATCATTTCCTGGTTAATAAGAACAAACAGATGCTAAGCTTGCTATACAAATGCCACTTCAGTATTAGCAATAATATCCCACCTGGAATTCCGAAAAGCAAACATGATATTTCTACCTTATGGTATCTCTAGGTAGGGAAAACATTGTCATCTCTGTAAACCATTGCTCCAAGAATTCACATTTCAAGTGACACTTTATTTAGTTCAATGCTGTTTTACTAGGTAAAAATGCTATTATATGGAAACAAAGATCATTAAAGAAAGAACAAAACTTAAAATTAAAGATAATAAAGCAAATATGTTGATTTTCAAAATTAACAAATTATTAAAAATAAACAGAGGCTCTTTAAAGAAAAGGTATAACCTTGAAAATTGACAAACTAATAATGCAATAAATGGAAACATGTGTGAGAGAGATGCAAGATAGCAGAATTTTTTTAAGCATTGAGGAAGTCATGAACTAAGCAAAATGGCACATTATTTGATCAAGTAACCTGAAAGAGTTCTTGATTCAAGCATCAGCATTTGAAACTATTCTCATCTAAACTACAACATTTGATCAGTTTATTTAATTTTTATATTATCTCTAATTTATGATTTTCAATACTGAACATAGGCAAGAAAAACTTTGGAAAACATATATACAATAGCCATGTGCTTGCTGATCAACCACAAAAATGGGTGAAAGGCTTTTAAACTGACATAGAAACTGAGCATGAAGCACAGGTGAAGTTATTTAAAGGAAACCACTTTGGGACCTATGGGAATCATGTGGTTATACATACGAAAGCTGAAATTATGAAACGTTCAAATGTAATTTTCTTACCATCATCGCATGTAAAATCCTGAATTGCCACATCCTGGATGGGAATCTCTTTGAGGAAGTAGGGTTTTTGGCAGCGAGGGTTCCCCGTCACAATGCGTTTCTTCCTTAGCCAGTCTCCAAGCCACGCGAGATGGCAGTTGCAGTTGAAGGGATTGGCCAAGAGGTTTCTGAGGACCGCAGGAAAGTTTACTTCAGATGACACCGTTTTTTCATACTAAGTATTCTATTTCTATTTTTCAAAAAGCTAAGCTTAAATATCGTTCTTCAAACAATACTATGTACATACCATAGGTGAAAGCTGTAATTTAGGCTCTGTGCAGTGAATCTCGATATAACTCGTTTAGAAATAATTTAAAACTGTCAAAGACCTGACTTGTTGTCAAGCCACTCTGTACTGATAATGCAATAATTTCATATAGAGATGAAGGCTGATTATATTACATTATTAGCTTTAACCTGACAACAGCTATTCCATTAATTTGTCATCTCAAGATTTCCATCTTTTATTTGCTCCAGAGAATAAGTTTCCTATCTGAAGTGACAGCTAAGTTGATTACATGCCAGTTATAAAAATGAATTTACTTCTAGAAGTCTCACTACTTTTGGCATCTCCTTACTTCAGCACAAACCTATCGACAACTCCATTATTTATAAACATGTCATCCTTAATATGCACAAATTAGTCACTTGGTGCAAAGTGTCACTTTTTATGCAAAAAGGGGATTAAGTACTTTCCTGAATGATGCTACCTGCAAAAAGCATTTCTTTGGTAAACTGAGCGTATGCTCTGCTCACTATTTTCCCTTCCCTTAAATTACATCACATTTAAATAAAAAAAGGGATGCTTCTATTTATAGAAAATGACACTGAAGCTTCATTATAAAACATATATGAATTAAGATCCTCAGTAGGCTGAGGAAATTTAAGATAATGGACATCACAGGGCAAAAAGACAGTCAACGTGGTGATTCAACCAGCCATGACTGCTCAATGCCTGCCCAAAATGTGGGTTTCTACCCTGGCTCAGATCAGTGGGCTTCTCCAAAGGGGGCAAACAGGAAATGATTTTTGTGTCTTCTCAGGCACTTCTGGAAACCAATCTAATGCTGCATCAAAGGGCACCATGAAAATACATTCTTCATGTGTCCAAAATGGTCCCGAAAATAAACTTTGTCAAAAATCCCTCTATGAACTCTTTATTTCCTTAAGTTTACCTCACGCTGTGAAATCATACAGTAAACCATTAACAGGAACATCCCCAAAACCTTAGAGGTTTAAATTTGGGTAAGGTAAAACACAACTTACAACGTAGACAGCGAATGCAGCGTATCGAAGGAGCCGGGTGCCAGAGTGGTGATCTGGTTGTCATACAGGGAGAGCAGGCGGACTGAGCTCAGGCCTGTGAAGCTGTCATTTCCCACACAGCTCACTCGGTTGCTCCTCAGCATCCTGAGAAAGGAAGGACCAGCACTTCTCACCTTAGGCACAGTGGTGGCCCGAACAAGGGCCGAGAGGTACGACTCCGAAGGGAGCAGAGCACAGTGACCCCTGTGCCGCCCGTACCCTGGCTGAAGGGGCAGAGTGTAGCACGTGTGGAGGAGGACTCACAAGAGCCAACGGGTGTTTCCCCTAATCATTTAACAGTTTTTTTCCTTTCAATACCAGAATCAGTAGTTATGAGATTGTTAATTGACAGTAAATTATACTGACTGAAATTACACAAATCAGACATATACAGCAGCCCTCTCTTCATGTTTCCAAGCCAAATGACTCCAGAACGGATATTGCCATGGAGCAGAAGGTTGCACCAGCTGACGTCCTCCTGAGGCCCCTTCAACCTGAGTTTTGTTAGGATAAATTCTGGAAACCGCTTCAACTACATTCTCAAGCACTTCAATTAAATGAAATCAGGGTACCTGACTGCTCCTCTGCATGACTCTAAGATTTAGTAAAAATTTCAGACTACTGATCAAGAAACACTTGTCTAAAATCTGTCATATATCTGTAAATCATATGAGCTTTGGTGTTTGCTGTTTTCCTACCTGTCCATCAATAGATGAGTATTTTTTTCCTCACGCTCCTGTCTAAGAATAGTTGCTTCTAACAATTTTAGCAGCTTTAAATGCTAAGTTAGAAATTATGGGCTTAATTTATTAAAAATACCTAACGTCTATGGACAGCTGGAGCCCCAAAGACCATTTAATCTTGGCTCTGCTTTGCTGATCAGAAGGACAGGCCCTCTGAAGAAGGCCAAGAAACTGTGGATTGTATAAACATCTTTTTTTGAGTGGAAAGAGCTAAACTGCTTTCATGGAAAGAATGAAATGAGTTCAAGCTATAGTGCCTTTACTCCTCCCTTCACTGTTGAAATGACATTAAAATTACTTAGGAGAGAATAATTTCCCACATTTCAATATACACCAGAATCACTTTTTCCTCTAGCAAAATTCCCAGTAATGGCTGAGCTGCATTAAATCAGACTCCATTACGTAAAATGTGTAATTCCCATGCAAAATTGTGTTACTTTAAAGCAGATGATTATTCCCATTCCCATTGCTGCAGTTGGATGTTTATCCACTCTCAACCGCTTCATCGTTTTAGAGGATTCATAATTTCTGTAGTCAAGTAACCACAACAAAGAATTTCAGCTACATTATATCCATAATTAATAATTAATAAATTAATATAATTTCTGATAAACTTTTTGTAAAAATAGGAACAAAACTTAAGATATACTTGAATAATCCATAGATAATCCTCCAAAAGCAAAGGTTTTAGATAGAGTATTCCTTTAAAAAATACCTGGCAGAAAGGAAGAATAAACCCACCCAAATAATTACACTTACAGTGTTTTGAGACTTTCTAGTCCTTTGAACATTTTGTGTCGAACACTTTCTAGGCGGTTGCTTGTGAGCAATAGTTCATTCACACCAGAGGCTCCGTCAAACGCTCCTTCTTCAATATCAGTAATCTTGTTATTGCTTAGGTTTCTGTTACCCATTAACAGAGGCAGAGAAAAACATGTTGTCTTTTTAAATACCCTATATTAACTGTTAAATGCTGCAGACTGCATAGATTTCAACATACTGAGTTATTGTGTAAAAGCAACAAATGTATTGTTCAACTTCAAACTAACAAAAGCAAAATTCAATGCTTTGCTAATAAAGAAGTAAAGATTTTTTTAAAAATCATTTTATGTTTTTAATGTTTTTAAATAAGATGGTTTTAAATAATGACAATTACCTAGTCCATGCTGCTGCCACACAAGAACACCTTTTCATAATTTTGAATCTTGTCAGTGACTGTATTTTTTTTTCATGTGTTTGGTCCTCGTAGCATTATTAGATGAATTAACAACAAAATGATACTGTATGAGTACCAGCACAACTAACCACTCTGATTTCTTTATTTCATTTTGGTAGACACAAATACGAGAAAACAGTATAAACAGCAACATATGTAAATGAAATGTGTGAATGTAAACAGCAAATGAAATGTTAATCACTTATGACATTAGTTAAAAAGGAGAGTTTATAAGCAAGAGAGTTCATTTATCTGCAATTCACATGCAAAGCAGATTAAAATGTGGGAATATGACCTAGAACACTGCCAAAATATTTAGCATTTATAGCTTTTAGTTGAAATATGGAAATCACATTCCAAATGGGTAGTAGATGTACTATATATACAAAAGCATACATACTCAACACCACACATTTTCTTAAGATTTTTCATGTTATTCTTGCTTCCTTATGCTTTGTTTGTTTCATATAACTATTTCTACATATTACAGCAGTACATTATCTACATGCTAAACAGTGTTATAATTCACTAGTGATTTTTGAAAAGCTCTCAGAAATGCTCTGAGACAACGTAAAATGGAGAGAAGCCATAAATTTCTTATTTGATAGAACTAATGGTCTTGGGAAGAAATTCAAATGTTATTTGATGCAACTTCTAGAAGAGCATTTTAATTGTTCAAATCAAGATATTATTTGTCAGAACAAAAATTCACACGCTTGCCAGAATGATATGGTACCATTACCAAAGACACAGAAAACAAGGAGTTGTGGCTTAATCTTGAGTGCTGACTACTCATCTCTAGCCTAGCTGTAATTTAACACACCTGTGATGAAGGATACAATCATCGCTTTCATTAGGATTCACAGTGGAGCTGCTCAGTCTCCTGTAAGGTGCTTCACAAGACTGGACGCAAGAAACTCATTATTTCTCATCTCAGCTGGCTTATCTGTGTCAATCTCTTAGTTTCCTAAAATCTTATTTTTTCACGGTGTAACATGGATACTACTTCACCCACTTCACAGGGATATTTTAAGGATTAATGTTGCATAGCTAATCAATGATGCAGTGCATACACGTGCTTTATTACTGATGAACCATCAAATCAATTAAACATTTAGGCCCCAATTTTTCAATGTCATCTGTGCAGAAAGACCTTGCACATATTTGAACCTCCAGAAGAAATATGAGCTCCACAAAAATACAGAATTCACTCATATTGGTATCTCTGTAACATCACTGCCTCACTGCTTTCCAGTCTTGCTTAACCAGTCACTGTATTATTCTCTAAATTGAAGAATGTTGTAACAACTGATAACTACATTAGGAAGTTACGGAGCGGTATTATTCAAAATATTAACTTTTCATTAACGTTTTCTCAATTTCGTTCCTCCTCAGTTATTCAGATTTCAAAGCTCTTGGGAGTTCTGGCAGACAGCTACACTGAGACTGATTAATATTCTTCCTTTTCTTTCTTTCCTTTTGAATGGCTTCTCAACTAAAAAGCAGCAAACTGGCTTCAAATGACATGAAATGTTTACTATGCTACCTTTATANAAATACAAAGGACTGATATGTGTGTGTGCTTGTGTACGTATGTCGTATCAAGCACTTAATTTATTTTAAAGGCACTCTGTAGCTATAAAAAGCACTAATCTGAGATTCTTGAGGAATGAAGAAAACAGGCTTTCTACTGTATAGCACCAGAACACTGCTATGCCAGATATTCCTATGTTCTTTTTTTAAGCGACTTAGCCCAATACGAAGTGGCAAGGTGTACTAAGTGGATAGGCCAAAAGCAAAGTTGGGTTTTGTTTTTTTGTTTTTCATTTTGTTTTGTTTTTAATCTTTGGCCTACTAACTAAAAAAACTAATCAGTAATAAGTACTTAACTATTTGTGATCATGACAGCTGTCAGCAAGGATCTGGATAAGGCTAACAATAGTTTAAGTAATACTATTGTTACCCTTGAGATTTCGGTCACTAGTAATGTAGACTGAAATTTTACAAATGGTAGTAACTTGGTGTCTACATTCAAAAAGCAGTGCATCATTGTCATTGATCTATTTTTACTTGGATTTTTCTTCACTTACTATTTACGTCTGGATTTAATCCTGAAAAGACTGAGCACTGAGTCACTAAGTCTAACTAAATGATGTACCCTCAAATATGTCTTTTACATAAGTGAAACAAAAGCTTTTCACAGATTTATTTTTAATAACATCTGCGACTGGTAAGATTATAAACTCCTCTTAGAACATGAACTGTGAACATGGACTTACATGGATGAGCTATCAAACCATTTTTTTCTCAGTCATTTAATTTTGATATTCCCCTCATCTAATGACAGTTTAATGAAGCATAGAATCAAAGGCGTGTCTTGAATGTGCTGAAAGCGGCAAAATTGCCTGGTTAGGGAGTAGTACAGGAAGTTACAAAAGATTACTGGAACCTTTTTCGAGCAGCTTATAGTGGGAGCTCCCTGCTGTGGCTGTGTAACAGCCCAGCTGTCCGGACACTGCAGTGAAGGTGCCGGAGCTATATGCCATGTTGTTACTGGCAGTGCCTAGTCCCATAGAGAAGAGCTGCCAACTCTGATCTACCTCTGTGATTAATTTAAACCCATTCCGGATTTTTGATTACAATATACTGAATCTTTTATAGGTAAGAACGAAGAAAGGTGGAGAAAAACAGCAAGGAGCTAACATGCTATCTGTATAGACAAGGTCATTGAAGTTGCACTTACATTTTACGCAACTGAGGAAGTTTCTTAAAGATTCCAGTAGCTTCCAGGACTGAAAATTCATTGTTATTTAGTCGCCTACAAGAAATGACATCAATTTCAGAAAAACGTATTCGGGCACTGGTACAGAATGTTCGACACTAAGCTTTTCAGACTGGTTTAACTGAATAGTTAGTATTCAACTGGTAGCTGAAGAACAATTCCGTATATACTGACATTTCTAATTCTGGTAATTCCTGTGAATGAACATTCTCATTAGTTAAACTTAGGCATACATAAGACATAGAGAATCAAAACCAGATCACAAAATATCATACAATTAAAACTACTGAGAAATACAAGAAGATGTTTTTAATTTTTCTTTTAAGGGAAGAAAAACAAAAACGTAACTAAGGAAGGATTCCATGGCAACTTATAAATAAAAATCTTTAAGAAGTACATATAAACCACTGAAGATTAGTTTACTGTTCTTTAAAGGATATCAGGTGGGGTCTGCCAGACATCTGGAGGTGCTCACAGGACACTATTTACAAGAACGAAATAATTACTTTTTTCTTGATGCTTCTTTTGAATAGGGATGGAAATACACTGCATAGGTCTTCCTGAGAATTTAGAAACGCTTCTCTGACCATGGTTTATCTTCAGACCACTACACCTAACACACATATATTGCATTAAATGATGCTTTGTAACACTACAAGAAGGTATACAATGAGCAATAAATACTAGCTGATACTGATCTTTCTTGTTTAGGTATCAAGGCTGTTCCAACACATTATACCTTTAGCAGCTGCTAGGTTAGGGGATCGCCTATATTTCAAAAAATATCTGCACTGACAAAGTATTCCCTATTCCTTTTCTTGAAAAGAAAATGGAAATTACAAGTCTTAGATTCTCTATATGTTTTAATGGAGTCATCTTATTAAGGAAAGGAGTCTGTCCAGCTTTTATTTAGAGATCTTAAATAGGAAGGAAAAAAGATGACTGACAAGATCACCATGAAATTAAATTCAGCATAATTCTAAAACCAGAATGCTTTTCAGAATTGCCTTTTTGCAAGACAAGATTAAAAAAACCCTAGAAAATAAAAGAAAGCTGCTCATTCATTCTTTCTTCCTGCTTATTCTCAATGATAGCCAGAAGGGAAATTAAGGTTGTAAATCTGAAGGTATGGCTATACAACAGTTTCAGCATGGAACCAAACTGAGAGAAGACAGGAAGGGTTTTTTTGGATATACATGGAACATTTGTATACTACACTGAAGTACAAGAAACATGAATTTCTAAAGACGTTACTACCTCTGAAAATCAGCTGAATGGCTTGATGTTATTTTTAGTGGGGCCGTATCAAATGAATCGTTGCACAATGTCAATTAACAAAGTTACATCATCATTGTAAAGAGCCTTTTTTTCCCTGTCCATCAATAACAGAGGCAACAATTGTTCTATAAATGCTGACATTTTCAAAAACTTTTCAAGGACTATATCATTTGAGTCTAATAATTCTTCCCTGTCGTGCTCATTTCTAACTCCACTGAAACAATTTGTTCCTTTCCTCTTTGCAATAATCCTTTATATATTAAAAATAATTCACTTTGTCTCTCCCTCAAGTTTCCATCACACAAATGTATTCTATCTTTTCACTTTTTCCTCTGAAGTCTTCATTTCTAGATGATTCTTGTTCTCTCCTTGAAATTTTTTCCAAGTGATCCATATCCCCCTTGAAAAGTGAGGTCCTTGACACAGTATTCCAGTTGCTATTTTACTATTTTTATGTCCAGTAAAACAATCCTTTCATAGAACTTACATACTATGCTCTGGTACATACAGCCCAAAATGAAATTTGCAGCAGTGCCCAATGGCACTCCTTTATCTTTAATACGTGTGATAACACCACCATAGCGTTTTCTCTTGAACTACTTGCTGGTTATTCCTCAATATTGTATTTTATTCCTCAATATTGTATTTGCGCTGGTAATTAGTCCTAACAGAAGTCATACGTAGAATTTGAATTTTTATTTTATTTAAACTGTACTTAGTCTACTACCAATAGCGCATAAAAAAAATCTAAGAATTTTCCAGGTGTTTTGAAGATTTTCAGTGTTTGAGAAGTTTGGTTAAAACCGTAGAACAAATAATTTCTTCTCTCTAACTTTATGTATATGGTGGTATCACAATTCATGCATCTTCACTGAGATCCACAAATAAAGGGACATCAAGAGTTACAAATTATGGGTTTGTGGTCAGAGGAATGACCACATGGATCACATGGCATTACTATAGCTGAGATTGCTGGCTTTAGATCTGGAATTGTTAAATACTGCATGCAGTGATATCTTCCTTCTGGAACTTAATACCATTATTTTCTGAGCCCAGTGGTCTTTACTGGTGGAGGCAATAATGATAGTTGTTATCTGTAAATCACTGGATCATGAAAAAGATCTAAAAAATAGTTGTATCTGATTTTTTGAAAGGAAAGTACTGAAATGCCATTCTCAAAACAAAAAAAGTAAACAAAGAAGCATTTGATGATGACGTCTAAATATTCTGTTCTCTGTTTTATTTGATGCTTTTTCCTGTTTTATTAACACAATGGGTAAGATATTTGCATGTTTTGGTACAATAGAAGAATCTTCCTGGAAGGCTATGTACTGCTGTGATATTCATGCTTTTGAAAACTATCCTGTGAGGGTCTGGTATTTTATCAGATATTCTACAGTCATTACAAAAATTGAACAAATAAGATTGAAATTGTTTTTATTTAATGTTTATCCTGGGGGCTCTGTTTGTATGATTCGTCAAATGCTTCCTAAATTTTCCAATATATTTGATTGCTATCTGAAAAATATTTTAGTTCTGGGATACATATACAGGCTTGTACTTTATCTCAAATACTTCAATGGCAGATTAGACAGATATTTCACCAGTATTCTGGAAGACTGTGAGCAAGTGACAAAATAGAAACAGTTAGAACAGCACATGGCTCATTTATGATTTTCTCATGTTTTACAATTAAGTATCTATCTTGAATTGTATTATTATTTTCAGATTTTTTAAAAAACAATTACTATGAATAAATAGGTTTTTTTGATGTGGTATTATTTCTGTTGCAATCTACACAATTGACACTCTAGCCAGGTCATATGGCCCAATAAAGCAGGGAGGAGAAACTGATTAGAAAAGCCACCTTCAAATTCCTTGTCAGAAAACTTTCTCCCTGTTCACTGCCATTTGTTGAGCTGACACACCAAAGTCACCTGTTGATGAGAGTACTTAAAGGAATTCTTTTCAAAAGGACCTTTAAAAAGCAGATTTAAAAGAAGCATTACATACTTTCTTGAACTCAAGATTAGTGCAGTATTTTTCACTAGACCTCTTAGCCCTAGAACGACAGAGACAAAACTAGCTCACTATTTTTAATCCATTAAATTGCACATTGCATACCATATATTATGGTAGTGCCAATGCAGCTGCATTATATTCTTCTGTTAGACTATGAAATACTTATTTTGTTCCCTATATCCCTCCGAGAGAGTGCCACACCCCAGGGGATCTGTGATACAAGTTCTCTTGGAAGTTACAGGATTCCTGTTATTTTCAAAACCTGAGCACTAAGGGATGAAATGTTCCTTCCTTGCTCTCCCTTCTTCTCTAATGTCCTTGGACTTGAAAGTATCATCACAGATCTCCAGACAAACTATTTGAGAAATATAAATATTTTCCAGAGAAATCTAAAGAAATCTAGACATTTCCTCACTTTTGACCTTAATTTCCAAGCTGAGTCTCAGCTCCAGACAACACCCTGCAGAGAATAATCCATCCTTCCTCATCACTGTTAGAGAGGGATCAACGTCATTTGACTCTAACAAGTACCTTTATCTCAAATTTTGTAGGTAAAAGAAAAGAAAGGCTAACTAGCTGCACTTCTCCCATATGCCAATCAATGTTGTAGACTGGAAATCACAGATCAGCCCTATAACTTGACTGGAAATTTCTAAGAGGAGCAACAAAGGCAGTGCATCAAAGACCAGGAATAACAGAAGGAAACAAGAGAAAGAGCTGGAACTCTTGCATCACTGAGGCAATACTAGAAAAGTGTATTTAGCTACAGCACTTGGGTTTTTAGAGGAAGTAAAAAAAAAAAAAACAAACCCAGAAATAATTGCTCCATTCCCTCTATCCTCCTTTTTATTACATCAGAAGACTTGAAGAACAACCTGTACAGCTTATCAAGAAGGAGGTCGAATTGTAACTTTGTTAGTTTCAAACCACTTTACTTGGATAAAGTGCTGGATAGAAATGGGCTCTTTAACAGAAAAAAAAAATAAAAGAAGCAGTGATGGAAACTGAAGAGAAGCAGATTCCATCTGGAAGTAAAAGTTCCCATTTTAAAAGACTTCAACAGAAGTAAAGGGAGATGATTAACTTCTGTAACACTGTCAGGGAAATGGTGGATTTTAAATCCACCGACACCTTCAAACAAGATTGGATGTTTTCTGAAAGAAGTGCTGTAACCAAACATGAATTATGCTTTAGTCAAATATAGGCTTTTGTTGACTGAATTTTGAGAGTTTAGGATACACAGCAGATGAAGCTTGATGATTTAATTGTTTCTTCTGAATATGTATGAATCATAATTATAGAAAGAAAACACTTGACAGTTTATCTTCCATTGTGTAAATAAATGAATATGAAAATCAACAATTAAAATACTAAATTAAGATTAGTATTTCTTCACAGCAGAAAGAATTAAACATGAATCCTGCCAGGAATCAAGACAATGTATGCTTGTGACTTCAACAACTCTATTTCACATCTTAGTTTAGCAACTACGATTTTTACAACCACTACTTTATGATCTCCTCCTACACTTCAACCTGCTACCCATTCCATAAGCTTTTATTCTACAGTAATTTTATCTCCAAATATTATAACATAATATTATATATATTTGATGAGTATTTTTTGTCTTCTCGTGGACCTTCCTCCACACTAAAATGTTCTTTCTTTTCCCCTCATTTTTGGTTCTTTGCTCTCTATATTGTATCCCTAGCGAATCCTATGTGAAAAATAAATAAATATGCATTTCTCCACTTAAATCTATCTCCCTTTACCCAAGACTGTGTATCAATTTTTTCTTGACTGGCTGTACTTTATGAACAGTAAAACAATGGTGTGAACATGGCCAAAAGATGAGCTTCGGTCTTCCCACATATGCCACTTTTTCAATTGAATTTGCCATCATTCTGTGCACATCTAGAACTACCACTCAGATTTGTAACTAGAGCATCACTAAGTTCAACTCTTTCTCCCAGCTCAGAGACAGACAAAAATCTCCATCTCTATCTACACAATATTTGAGTTTCAGATTCCTTTTCCTGTCCAGATAGCCCAAATCCTTAACCGTGGTCTCATTATTTCATAACTTCACTGCTGGACTGTTGCTTTGATGCCAGTAGCAGATTGATAATCTTTTAAGAGTTGTGCTGTGCTGTTGCTCTTCTCACCCCTGTGAGTCACAACTTGATCACAATGCTCCTCTCTCCGCAGCTCTGTCCTGCCTTGTTCTTTACACTTAATCTCCTAGGAAAAAACAGCAATTTCCTCCTGCCTTTACTCTGCCAATGACGGCCACTTATATCTCCTGCCTTTCTGCTGATCCTTCAAGCATCTCTGCATTCCCTTTTATACTATGCTTTGCACGTGGGAAAACCTTGTAAAGCTGTCTTAATTTTATCTTTCAATCCCTCCTTGAAGACTACTTCAGTTGTAATGCCTACAAATCATTCCCATATGGCACTTATTAAGCAAGTAATAATCTGTGACTTCTTTTCTGCTCATCTCTTTTCATTGTATTATTATCTCATCTTCTTAACCCAACTCTGTCTTGTTTGTCTGCTTTATCTTCCTCTGGTCTCCTGCCTGACGCACATAATGTATGCTTTGTGTAAGAAGAATCAGCTCCATTTTATTAAACACTTAGGTAGCACTTGTTAAGACAGACCTCTGGTTACTCGATTTCCTACTTGCTTTTGTAGTTAAAATAAAAAAGCAAAATAAACCCCACTATCTTTCAAAACAATCCAAGTAGATAGCTCATGTACTGGAGAACTAGAAACATAGACTAGTTACCTTATTTATTTATCATAAGTTTTTAAGGTCACATGGTACTGAAATGATGCATAAATAAATTTTATTAGTATCTAGTCCTTTGAAGTACCTGCTTTGAAGCACCACAGAGGTTACATTTACTTTTTGTTGTTCAAAAAAGTAAAGCTGTGCCCTTATATTTGAAAATTTTACTTTTTCCATAGGCAAGTAATGCTTTATTATGGGTTCAACTTACAACTCTGCTGTGTACTGAGGGATGTGATCAGGAATTTTGTTGAGTTTCTGATTGGAGCAGTCCACTGTGGTCCCTTCACAACGACATTTCTCGGGGCAAGCCAAATCTGCAAAGCAGTCTCCACTTAATTTGGATCTGTAATCTTCAGTGCCTGTGGAAGAGTCAAGTCAAAATAGAGATACTGAGTCAATAAAGTATATGATTTGCTTCTTGTGAGAAGGTTGAAAAGATGTCTGCAATGCAGATAACGGGTGGTCAACTTGGGAAATGTATGATAAACTTTGTGATACTGAACAGA